>JBAMIE010000029.1:8417104-8428240 GCA_037177295.1 Kaempferia parviflora | reverse complement strand
GCTTCACTTAATGATGGCAAAAGATTTCTGCCCAGAATTCTTCCCCTGACTTCATCCAATTCACGTTAAGCCCCGCTAAAAACACATAAACTCGGTCACTTTCCATACGCTTGTGATACTTCATGCTATCATTTTGCACTCCCATTTATCATCATAGCACCAATCCAACGCCCTTTCATTTCATTATAGTACTCCATGACAGTTTTTTCTCCTTGTCTAGACTGCTAGACTCTAGTCCTCAAATCAAATATCGGGATGAGTTCTCCAAATCAGAGTAAGTCTCACGCACAGCCTCCCATACCACTTTTGCAGTCGGTAGGAATAAATATGTCCTTCCAATTGATGGTTCCATTGAGTTGACAAGCCATGCGATTACCATCACTCTCGCCTGAAGACATTGTATTTTGGTCCTCGTTCGATTTAGATATGCTGGTCTCTTTTTCTGTATGTAGAAGCCTAGGCTTTGATACCGTGAAGATAAACACGAACGATATAGGCAGCCATATATGTGGTGTAAGAATTTTTTTATTATTATCATTAATATAGTACAACCCTACACTATACTTACAAAGTTTATTTCCATTTGTATTCACAATCCTAGCCATTATTAGTAGACACACTAAAAGGAATAAAATATCAATCAAATATTCTTATAGTGATTGAATATATTATTTCCTTTTCTACTAGACACACAATAAGGAATAAAATATCAATCAAATATTCTTATAGTGATTGAATATATTATTTTCTTTTCTACACAATAATTGTTTAAAAAAGGAAAAAAATTGAGATAAATAAAAAAATTATATATTTTTAGAATTAAAATAAATAAAATATATAATTAATTAGATAATTTTATTAGGGTTTAATTAAGTCTCTTTAGATTATCCTTATCATATAATCAACATATATATTCTCAATTTTAATTAAAAAAAACCCACTTGGACTAGAGTTACCTCTCCGACGCGGCCCTTGGGTTACGCAACGTCTCCGTTGTTGTTGTGGGGTGTCGGTGCCCGTGCCGATCAATGGGTGGAACGAAATGTTTCATCCGTTTCGACTGGCTCAACATAATATTTTAATCCATGAGTTTAAGTTCACTAAAATATACAATTTTTTTTTTAAAAAAAGTTAGGATATTTTGGTCTTTTTTTTACATTTGGAATAATCCTTAATATAACCTACTCGGGTCATGGTAGGCATACGTGCCATGCTTGGTCCTGCACATGGGTCGAGCCCCTACTACATTGCTTGACCCGCTAGACAGGGCTTAACAGGATCCAATCGAATTTTGACAAACTGTGTCGAGTACGACCTATCCTGTGTTGGGCCATGGTGGGCTGTGGGTAACGCGACTTATTTGCCATCACTAGTTCATGCATATTTGTGTGAGATGACTTAGATCATGTCGGATCAAGCTGGACCATGGGTGATCCAACTTGTTTGCTATCACTAGTTTGTTAACTATTTGTGTGAGACTGAATTGTGATGTGAAAATTTTCTACTCTAACAACTTAAGGGCACTGAGAGTCACCTATTATAGAAAAACTAGATTAAGTATTTTGTAAAGCCATGGTGGGCTGTGGGTAACATGACTTATTTGCCATCACTAGTTCATGCATATTTGTGTGAGATGACTTAGATCATGTCGGATCAAGCTGGACCACGGGTGATCCAACTTGTTTGCTATCACTAGTTTGTGAACTATTTGTGTGAGACTAAATTGTGATGTGAAAATTTTCTACTCTAACAACTTAAGGACATTGAGAGGGCACCTATTATAGAAAAACTAGATTAAGTATTTTGTAAAGACAAATCCTTAAGTTTGCTTATTTGATCTTTGGTAAATTTTTATTTGAAACTTGCAAATTTAACTATTGCTGATTGTGCATTTTAGACACGGTAGAATTCTAAGAAAATTTGGTTTTTGATGTAGGCTGACCTAACTACATGTCAGTGGTCCCAATAGTAGAGACATATTTGCTTGAATATCATCTGAGGACACAAGTGATGCAGTTCTGATTAGGAAGTTTGAATTTTATTGGTTTTAAAAATTGCAACTTTATTTTGGTTAATGTAATTCTAATTGTTTTTGGGAATTAGTTATTTAGAGCATATGGTATTTATTTCTATGCTTACGTAAGTTCAGGAATGGATTAATTTTTGCTTTGTTTTAAGGAAAATTGGTTATGTTGGGGTCCTTGAAAAGAATACTAGTCCCTCTTGTCATTTCATCTTTCAATTACTAACTTTTTTCTCAACATGAGTTTTTGGTTTTCTACTTAGTGATTGTTGTGTTTCTTGGTACTACAACAATTTAGTAGTTATTTAGAGGCTTCATGCAAGCATGCTTGCAATGCTTCCTTAGAGCAGTGGTAAGATCATTTACAAGATGTTGCATACTTGGAAAGTAACAGTGGAGAGATCGAAGTGTATCTTTTTCTTTCCTATCTTATATTACCAGAACTGGGAAGAAAATTCTTCTCTATTTTATCCTTGCTTTAAAGCACACACACTCTTTGTCTCTTGCGGTCGGTGGAAGTGGAAAAACTGAATTCTAGAAGCGTAAGGAAATAAAAAAAAAAATAGAGAAAATGATAGAATTGAATTAGTGAAAACTGCAAGAATTTTTTCTTCTTCTTTCCATCTTTTCAATGAAACAAGTGGGAAGACTTTTTTGGTGTGATTTTCTATTTTCCTCCTCTTCTCTAACTCTCCACTGTTGTCTATATGTAATTACTATTTCATTAGTAAATAGGACCTTAGTTTCTAAATGCAACTAGAATATGCCTTTGTAATCGGTACTTTATTAGTTCTCTTCGAAACAATTTCTCCTTGGTCAATTGGTAAAAGTTGGAGCATGATAAAATGATTTTTGCTTTCTTTTTTATCACTATTTTTGCTCTTGATATTAATTAAATTTCAACATTTTTGCTCAAGGATTTGAACTATTTTAGCACTTGATTTTGATGTATGAAACCTTCTCTACCAATCTTATATGGAAATTTGAATGTCACCTTTCCATGTGTATATAGAAATTCCTGTTTTTGTCTAATGAAACATTCAAAGTTTTTTTATATTTCCTTTCCATGTTTTTCTAAAATTAAATGACTGATATTTTGATGTTGCTTTTCATTTTTCTGTGCATTACTTTTGCTAAAGGTGATTAATCTTGTTCTTTACTTGGTTAGGCTGGATTAGTTAGAGAGAAATCATTTGGAACTACCAAAGATCGAATGTTATATATTGAGCATTGTGCTAACTCCAGAGCTGTAACCATTTTCATTCGTGGAGGTATATTGATTCTTCGTTGTTTAACTCTGTAAATGTAAATACTAATTTGTTCTCACTTCACACAAATGTTAATTTTATGAGAATTAGTTAATTAATAATTTTGTTTCTTTAATGAGATTAAATTTATATATTGGTGCTTTCTTCTGAAAATGCCGTTTGTCTGAAGTTTCTTAGGTTTCATTCTTGTTCAGAAACATAGTTATCAGGAACATTGTTCTCTAGAGTGTTACTGTTTACTACATATCTGATATTTGCTGAAGTTCCTCTTCAAAAGAAGAAATCACCTCTTGTCACCTAGAGTTTTCTTCTTTTGCCTTTATTAGATTAGTATTCATGACACACCCACATTACTCCTGTTCAAGATACTTGAACAGTGAACTTGGCTCATCTGATTAGCAATTTTATCTATGAACTATAAAATGTTGATAGATAGGTGTGGCCGTGTGGATGCCATCTTGCCACAACGGCTAATAGTTACCTTTTCCAAACATTTTAATGATAATTGATTTCAAGTTGTCCAGGCTCCAAAGAGCACATGCAAACATTATTAGGTCTTTAAGTCTTTTACCATCCAGCATTATCACTTCACTATATCCTTGAAGTTTATATGTTGAGCTCTTATTATTACTATGTTTGGTTGTTATGTAGCGGATTATTTATTTGTTTATGTTATAATTTTCTGTAATCTTAGCTGACTTTATGGTGTTTCATCTGAGAGGCAGAATATATCTTTAGATACATCACCGAGTTTGCTAACAACATCAATTATGAATCTTGGCCATGTTGACCTCACTATTAGGTTGAACAAAATATTTCCTTTAGGCATTAATTTGTTTTGCATATCTTTTCTAGAAGGGATCTACACGATCTTAGGTTTAGTACATAGAATATTTGTCTCTGGAGATATCTATGGGATTATAAATGTACTTGGAGTCCCTTCTACATAATTTGAAGATAGTGACTTTGGCTTTCTTTCTATACACGGGAAAGGATATGAAAGTAATGGAGTTGTATTTGTACTACTAGAAAAAAGAAAAGTGATGGTCTTAAGTACCCGACATATTCCCACAAGGAAGGAAAGAGTGTATGAAACTATTTTGTTATTAAAAGTGTATAAAAAACATTAATGGAAAATATATTTGAATTTAAAAAAAAAAAATTCTCGAAGTTTGAGCTCCCTTGCTTGCGAATTTGAGTTTTCTGCTTAAATCGAATGAGAGTAATATAAAGGAAAACAAAAAAAAATCTTTTACTTCTCTCCCTTACTTCTACGAAAGGAAATGAAGGGAAAATGCAAATTAACGCACTAAAAACATATGTTAAAATGTTTTAACCTATTAAATCACTAAAATGTGAATTCTAGATTGGTTTTCTTTACCCATATTTTTATCTCGAGTGTAAGGAATGAAGAACATTTTTATATGAGATTGAGTCAAGGGGAAAAGGACTTGCTTTTAGTGATGAGGAAAACTATGGATTTCATAGAAGGAATACAAAATGTTAATAATTTGAATTTTATTGTAATAACCAATGAATCTTTGTTAAAATTCAACTTTATCAATTCACTCTGGCACTCTTTAGATGCGCACGTTTGAGATAGCCTTTTAATTTACATTGCGGAATGTAATGGTGACTCTTTATATGAGCCTTGTCTAGTAAGAGCAAAGGTACTTGACATTAAGCAAGGATTGTCTCCTTGAAGACATAAGTTAAAGGATGAATTAAAAGTGAGACATAAATTGAAGGAAGAATCAGCACTCTTGCTTTTTTTTGAATGAATAAAGAGGAAGATAAATATTTGAATTAATAAACTTAAGTATCTATTCCAACATTCAAAATCTCGAATCCTACTGAAGTCTAGACTTTGACTGAAACGATGTTGTTCCGTTTCTGTATCGATGGTCTAACATATGGTGTTAGTGGAGATGGGGAAGGTGGAAGGAGATGAAAAAGATGAATAAGAAGAGAACACAACCTATATACCTAACTCCTGTATAAAATGGTATATTTTTTGATATTGTATCGCATGGACAAAGCTAAAAATATAATAAACACTTTCAATTCATATTGACACGTTTTATAGCATGTCAAAGAGAGTCGATAGTTAGTACGCCACAATTCTTATTGACATTATTGAGATAACAATGCATGGTATTAAGTTTCGTCGTTTCAGCAATTTATTGGAATGATATATTTTGACCGTGCTGCCTGGCACAATAGGAGATTTAAAAGCATTATATATTCTATGGACCTCATCCACCCAAAATCAAATGGTAGACTAATTACCACTTGTGATCATATAAAAGTGACCATCCTCTTCATTTACATCCATTCAAAGAGACAACTCACTGAATAATTTTCTTGTCATCCTCCCCGCTAGCTTTCCAACTTTTTTTTTATATATCCATCCTTCAGCTTTACTTTTATGTATAGCCATCCTTTTAACTGACCATATCTCCAAGGAACTAGGCCTAAAAGTGTTGGTTTTAGAAGATGGAATATCTAATGCCTTTTCATCCAGAAAATTGGATTGTTCTAAACAAAGCATGCACTTTGGATGAAGCAATCTCTAATAGTGCAATCTTATTGGAATAACAGGCATTTTTGAATGCTCAAAAGTTTCATATTAGAAGGGAACTTACCTAATTTTGATTTTATCCTTACCTAATTCTTGCAATGTGTCTTGGAAGGGGAATGGATAAAACAATTTTAATTTATAGCTTGGTCTAGTGAATAAGTGGATAGAACCTCATGGCCCCAATTTTGATTAACCAAAGGCATCGAAGAAGTTATGTTCTTAATTTGAATTGCTTGACCATCCATTCTAGTTCTATATTCCTCAGACTTGCATACGAATTTCTGACCTCGAATGTCTTACAGAGCTATTTCTAGATTTTTTTTTTTTTTTTTACATTTAACCAATATAAATATTGAATGTCACTTAGAGTGTCAGTTTTCGAGTGGCAGGCTATCTTTAGAATCTTTTACATCTGATCAATAGATATATTAAATACCACTTAGAGTGTGTCAAGTATCTGACATGAGTATGGAGGTGATAGATAAAGATATCCATGATCTAGTTAAGCCAAGCTTGATATTAAAATTCCATATTGATTTGATTAAGTTCATATACTCCTATTTCTAATAAGATTCTAGCATGACTTGTACATGTAATGTGCTTATCCATAGATATTAGGTAACCAAGTTTTCAATTTGTTGACAATGGGCAATAAGGAATCAGAGGTATATAGCCTGAATATGCTGCATGCTTATCTGAGTTTGAGAAAAATTGGAATTCACTCAGGTCATACAAAGCATGCTCCTTTAGGAGTTAATTTGTTTTCCATACTTTATCCATAGGTGCACATAAGGGAGGAAAAACGCCTCTTCCTACATGATTCACAATCTTAGGTTCAGTAGATAGAATATTAGCCTTTGGGAACCCGTCATTAGTTTTTTCTGTGCTTGGTATCCCTATAGGCACTCAGTGGCCCGGACATTCTTTCTTTCTAAGGATATATAAGGAAGGAAAGGAAGGCATGATAAACATGCCTCAATGTGCCTTGACTTATCATTATTCTCATAAAGTTAGTTCGAGAAACTATATTATTCAAGCCAGTGATCAATAGTGGGCAGGGAATCTCTTCTTGGCCCAGAACTAGCAGCAAGAATGAGGATAATTCAAGGCTGCTAATCAACATAATATATTTCCATATGCTTTTTGTTTCAGATGGCTCTTTCCTAATTCATTTGTATAGCTCAAATGGTTGTCTTTCATGTCTAATTGAGATCGTTGTCTTTCTTACAATTGGAATAAGGGAAGGTTTGAAGGTTGACCAGATGGAATGTGAGATAAGAGAGGAAAGGAGTTACATAGAGGAGGATATTATTATTATTTTGTTCTTTCAATTTTGTTAATCCATTCTTTGACTTAGCATTGCAATTGATTATGTAAATGACGGATCATTTCAGTGATCCATTTAAGCAAATGAACAGACAAAACGATAACTTCTAAATACATTCTTCTTCCCATTCATCATCTTTTCATTGGATCCTGCACTTGGCAATGCTTATTTGATGAATGAGAATCTCCAAACTGTGAATAGTGATGAAAAATATAAGCAAAAGGTTTTAGATGCTTGGGACTGGATGATTGGGGTGGGGGTCTATTGAGGTTAGGATGATAACTGTTCTTAAGATTTATTCCTGTATGATCACAAGACCACATAGGTTATATGAGTGGAAGTCCTTTAGTAAATGTAAAAGCACGCTTATCCTCGTTTTGACAGACTAGATAAAGACTCCTGAGTACACTTTTAATTATTCTGGGAGAGGAGAGAAATAGAGTAGGTTAACTTTGTGAAAGTTAGTGAGTCAGTAGAGCTAAAATTGATTCATGAATTGTAACGTTACATTTTTATCTGTTTGCTAATTGTGCTTCTTTCAAGTTCCATCTTTGATCGAATCTGTTTCCTATGTGAATCTCTGTATATGTATGCTTCTGATTCAATCAGTTTTAAAAGTCCTTCTGGGTGGTTGCCTATGTGGTTTCGCCAAAGGGCAACTTAGGTGGCTTTTGTTAGGTGAGCCGTTTAAAAATTGGCCTAGGAAACTTAGTTTAGAGCCGAAGGGGACACACAAGTCTAAGAAAAAAAATGTAAGTTGGTTCATTTAACATAGTTATCTTATTTATATTTTAATATTATAGCATAACACTAATTATTAATTAGCTATTTGTTTTTTTGAATTTTGATCTATATTGTTTAATTTAGGTGTGATTTTTTTTGTTACAATGTGAAATATAAAATGCTTCATTGTTTGTGTGTAATGCTTCTCAATTATAAGCTGTTTATTTGTGATTTTAAATTTTATTTTGATTGATTAGTAATATTATCATGTATCATCATCTTTATTTTAATTTATTTTCCTTTTTTATTTTAATATTTTAATGTTGATTGTCTAGGTGCTTGCTTATGCCCTAGGCAGTGAGCCAATAGCCTGTAGCATGGAAACCCTTTTAAAATCTTAGATTTGACAGAGATGCCTCTCATAAATCATACCATTTGGTAACAATATGAAGTAGGGGAACTATTATATATTTGATTCTTTAATCACACTATTGCAGGTAACAAAATGATGATAGAGGAAACAAAGCGTAGTCTTCATGATGCACTGTGTGTGGCGAGGAATCTGATCCGCAATAATTCTATTGTTTATGGTGGTGGTTCTGCTGAAATATCTTGTTCAATTGCTGTGGAAGCTGCTGCAGATAAATTTCCAGGGGTTGAGCAGGTGCAAAGATCTGAACTTCTGTGTCACTGTCTGTCAGTTATTTAAACACCGAACCTGAAATTGCTCCTTTTGTTTCTTGCTTCAGTATGCTATCAGGTCCTTTGCTGAAGCGTTAGATGCTATCCCAATGGCTCTTGCAGAGAATAGTGGTCTCCCACCTATTGATACTCTTACAGCAGTTAAATCTCAGCAAATTAAGGTAATCTTCACCCACTGATACTATACTGCTGAGTGCTCGTTAAGTGTTCACGTTTCCTAAATGTAATACAGAGATATGAAATTGGTTATAATTTCTCTCTCTCCTTTTTTAAGAAACATGTTCACATCAGAATAAACACTGGAAGCATAATGTTGGCTAATTTGATCTCTGCTACATAGTTCTCTCTCTCTCTCTCTCTTGTCAGAAACATGTATGTGTAATATTCCTGTTTTCTGTTATCTACCAGTATTTCTGGGTTAGGAAAAGGCATTTACATAGTGAGTTAAGACCATAGATTTTGACCTTTCCCTTTACATATGAAAAGGCATTTACATATCTTTGGGGTTGACAATAGAGGTCAGAAATTGGCAATGCAGGAGTCAGTTTCTAGACTTTTCACTTGGGAAAAACTGGCACTGTTGTAGATTTAAGCTGTTTTTGTTTTGGTGGCCGACACTGCCTCGTTGGTTTTATGCATCCTAATACTGATTTTTTGGCTGCTTTAATTTTTTCTTCCATACTACAACGAATGACAGGCGGGCCTGTAGTTTATTAAGGTTTTATTGTGGTTATATCAGCCGTGAAGATAATTCTTTGTTACTGATAATGTCATCTGCTATGTAAACATCTGTAGTGAGATAATAAGAGATGCTGCCGGCACACTAGAATCATACCTACAAGGATAATATTAATGCTGTAAGTAGTAAGCAGTAAGCTTAAGCTTTATATTGTTCTGATTTTGGAATTTGTGAACTTTCATCTTCTCTCGTATGTCAATGCCTATGTTTTTGGATCTGAAGAGCATTCAATGCTAGCCTGGGGTGTTGAATTATCAAATTTTACATAAAAATGATTCCAATTTCTCGGACTCCTGAATACTTTACAGAGAGAAGAATGGAAATTCTTCTATCTTCTACTGTTGTCCTGATGCCTATTTCCGTTACTTATGATTATTTTTTAGTTGTAATTTAGGTTCCTGTTAATGTTTAATCTCAGACATGCTAGTGATACGGCTTATTCATCATATCATAGATAAAAGTTCATGCGAAACATTCATATATTATATGTCAGTTGTTTTTGAGGGTATGTAAGATTTGAATGAGACTAATATTTTGGCATTCCTGTGGTTGGCGCAGGAGAATAATCCACATTGTGGTGTAGATTGCAATGATGTTGTGACAAATAACATGAAGGAGCAGAACGTATTTGAGACACTGATAGGAAAGCAACAGCAGATCTTGCTCGCAACTCAGGTTGTGAAAATGATATTGAAGATTGATGATGTGATCACTCCATCTGACTATTAACTCGCGGTTAAGGTGGTTAGCGAAGTTGTTTCAGACAGCTTGGAATTCTTCATTTGATATAATTTATTTAAGTTGTCATTATTTTTGTCTAAATATTGTTTTATTATTGTTAAATTTCCGGCTTTACACCATTTTACTTAAACTAAAATTGTAGAAAAGTTTTAAGAAAGGATTTCATCTAGTGATTTTGACGAGTGGCGATTTACCTAATGAATCATTAGGTTATAGAGTAGGATCCTGAGGCTTATTGAGTCACGTTAAATTCTTGTGTCTATTTTATTCTTTCACTTCATTTTTATCTAGAAAAATCTAAAGCTTATCTCCCTGCATATCTCTGATAAGCTTTTAACTTTTTTTAAAAGGGTTATTTCACCCTCTTAAGAGGGGCTGTAATGGGCGTTAAGGCATAAATGTTATAATACATTAACGTGTTAAAACAATGTATAACATGGTGTTGATCCGATGTGGCCTTTAACGCGTTCATTTCTTTAAACGCGTTAAAGGTCTGATTTAATGTTATAAAATTAAAATTTTAAAATTAACCAATAAAATCATTTCAGGTAAGAAATATATTTAAAATTATTATTATTATTATTAAATAATAATAATAATTATTATTATATAAATAATGTAAATAAAATAAAATTGTATTTATTTTTTATAAAATAAAAATATAAAGAAGTCGATAGTGGGATTCACAAATAATGAGTATTAATGTTAAAATGAGTATGAGAGAATGAATGCGTTAATATAATGTACATGTGACATGTGAACTCTACACTTTTTGATAAGGTGATAAGTGTTATAACAACGACCAATGTGGATGACTTAAGCGCTCACCTTGATCTTATAATTAATATCGGTGCTTGTTTTGGTTGGTTCAAACAAGCGAACTTCTCTTGCATTCATAGAATCAATGTGGATTTAACAATGTCTCATTTATTATTTTAGATTCAAATTAGGATTTTTCGGCGATTTGACTCCTCTGTTTCTAAAGTTGAATCTACTCAATTTCTCTCTTAATACTTTCTCTCTCTGCACTCA
>JBAMIE010000029.1:8406026-8417004 GCA_037177295.1 Kaempferia parviflora | reverse complement strand
AAAATAAATTTTAAATCTCTATTCTTGAATCCAACCCTAACTCGTGGGATGCGAGACGCAAAAACAACCTCCATCAAGGTCAACACGACAACCCAATCAATATGTGTACCTACGGTATAATATCAAGACAACAACCCAATGGATATATGTACATACAGTACCACGTCAACACGACAACCCAATCGATATGTGTAACTACGGTACAAGATCATTATGACAACCCAATCGATGTATACATCCCGTACAAAGATCAACGTTATAACCCAATCGACATATCCATCACACGTGTACACACAACACAGATCTAATCAGCCATGACCTCCTAATAATCACCCAAATATGTGTGTACTAAAAATTCTACACATAATCAAATCATGAATCATCATACACATGTATCTAAATGGAGGCATAAATCCACAAGTATTTACCAACCACACTTAAGGTATAATAAGATACCTAACATAAAATCCATCACCTAGCATCATTATAATCCATCACATAGCATCATCTAATCATGTAGGTAGTTAATCAAGACTTAACTCCTATGGCGTACGTCATACACATATACACACTACATGTGTATAATAAATCAATAAGGTATCTCCTATAGTGTGATCCATACCTAAACATATTTTATAGAGTAAAGATATCCAAAACGAGACTATATGGATATAAAACAGATCATTTCTAAGGTCAAGCAGAAAGTATCAAGTAGGATAGTACGACATGTAGATTTAAGGTAAAGTAGTTCTACTCATCATATAAAATAATCGTGCACTAAGATCAAACGATCTAAACAGAGTACAAGGAAGAAATACCTGCCTCAAATATGATACGTGTCGGACTAAGATCCCACGTCTCACAGCTAAACACAAATCAAAGTCTTGCAACAATATGTGATTATCTAATTACATACACTTCAATTAGCTAATCACATATAACATGAATAGCTAACCCTAAACAAGAAAATTAACCTTAGTTAATCTTTTCCAATTAATCCTTCCGATCGATAAATCGATCTTAACCTAATTCTTTTTTTTTAATCAATAGGTTCTATTAACCATGATTAATTCCACATCTATATAGATTAGGAAAATTCTAAAGTTACAATATCCAAACTTAGGTTTTAAAAGAAAGATCCGTAAACAATCCTAACTACTTAGAGTTTGGTAACGTTAACATTACTAATTATCCGAACAACATAAATATCTTCTATGAACACCGCAGTCCAATTACATCATAACAAATCATAACCAAACCCTAAAATCCATAACCAAAATTCTAATACTAATGCTTACCTTGGATCAAGCTCCAAAGGCTAAATAACAACCGACACAACCACTAAGCTGCTGTCCAAAGGCAGCACTGCCAACTTCCAAGAATTCAGCCATGTTCCACAGAAAACTAACACCTAAATCCACAATTTTCGCATCCAAGATCAAAGATTCAATCACTAGACTTCAAACCAAAAGCTAGGATTGAAACTCACCTTTGGATCAGCCACAAAGGTAGTCAAGAACCCCCAATCAGCTCTTAATCTTCATCAAAACCGATTCACAGGACATTCTTCACTGTTAATATCAAGAATCTGAATTCCGAAATCAGTTTGGATACAAGAACAAGGTTACCTTAGATCCAATTGTAGGGAACATGAAGAGAGTTTCTGATCCTTCCAATTTTTCCCCAAAACCAGCACAATCCCGTGCCAATCCTCACTTCTGATCCAAGAAAACAAGGCATAGGTTATAGAAACCAGTGATGAAACCATCCGATACTCCTAATCACATGTTAGATTTGGAAATCGGCAAATCATAGAGATTATGAGGAAAAGAAAATCAACATCCAGCAGAATCAGCTCGGATGATTCGGAACAAGAATCGATCGACAGAAAACGAAGAAAGCCAGTTGTATCCAAAGCAACTAATCCAACTCCGGCGATGAAACACAATCAAGATCTAGGTTAAGAACCACCTTAGCTCCGGCGATAGACAATTTCCTCCAGCGACGAATTCCCGAATCATGAACCCTCCGGTGAAGAAGAAATCCGAGAGAAATCGAAGCAAATCGAAACGGAGATAAGGAAAACACCCTAACCTTCGCTGTTCCACCTTTCTTCCGGCGTCGACAGCCGCTGGATCACGTCGGCGATGTGGCGAACGGGACGAATCGCACGGCGTCGGGGAGAAGAAACGAAGTCGAGCAGAGGAGAATTCGGCGAAAAATAATGTTTATAAACTTAGGGATTTTTTGTAATTAAACTGTAGATTTTCCAAAAATCAACTTCCACTTAAATGGGGTATCTAAATTAGACTTTTCTAGTACCTCATTAAACATCCCCCGGAAACGAACCAAACGACCTCTGAAAATTTCCCAAAATTTTTTTAAAAATTCCTGAAAATTCTCTTATCGCTAATTCTCTAATAATAACAATTATTTAATTATTATTTATTATGATATCTTACATTCTCCCCCACTAATAAAAATTTGGTCTCCAAATTTACTGCTCCAACTCAGGGATCCTCATCCAAGGGTATCGATCCAAACGACACACTCATATACTAGTCCATCCAAGAGTCATGCTCAAATCTCCAACGGTGAGAGACGACAGACTATATATGGCAATTCATATCCAAGACAATAGTGGTGATTCTATGGATTATCAGCTCACCATGCTTCCGCTACTCTACACTGCTATACTAAGCAAATTCTACAAGGTGTAGATAATGTTTGCAACTACCACTAATAATCCAGAACACAGGCTATCAGCAGATCCACCACATATATATAGTGCATTCAGTCTGTCCATCTGTCTAAGAGTGAAGAGTTATACCAAAGTAGAGTTTCATACTCATGGTTCACTGTAACCACAGCTAAGACTGTGGGGTAACTCGCAGATCTCTATCTAATATGATACTTAGACCTAAACCATAAAGTCTGATAATTTTCATACCTTACAATCCTACTATCCAATCTAAATAAACCTCCTACGGGCCGGTAGAAAGAGATTGATCAACCAAATCACATCATATCGTCACTGCAATGTTATGCTTCTATTCCCGTTCTAGTATATGGATCTATTTAAACAATCCTGCTAGTCTCAGATGTTTAGCTCTACTTGCTGACAAACTAGATATCATATAACCAAAATCCACAATATCTTTCCTCATGTCCTTCTATCAATAGGAAATCTTTAAACCTTTATATCATGGATACCTCCTGAATGTATCACAAATCCAGATCGATATACTTACTAGAATAAATCCTCCCAAACAGGCTAAAACTCCAGATCTTACACAATCTCTTACAGTAACAAAGAATTTTGTTCTCATCACACGAGAACTGTATCTGCTATCTAGAGACTACCCTACTACTTGAAATCTGAAGATCTAAGCCACAAGCAAAGTTCCCTTAATCCACACAACAATAAGTGACTGAGCAACTATATATATCACCATCATCCGCTCTATCTGTCTCTGCTCTACCAGTCACAAATCAGATAAATTCTGTTTCACTTCATTAACCATAAACCCCGGCTGATAATTAATGGTACTATCATAATCCTTCCAGAATTTTAACCATCTCTCTATCACTAATCTCACAGCAAATAGTTGGAATACATATTGACTAAACTTCGTGTAGAGATCTTCTCACCCCAAACATCTCTAGAACTATGTAAAGATATAATTCGTGATCCACCTCAGATCAAAACTAAATCACAATGTCATCAACGAAGACAATATCAAACCAATCCAAAACCCTAGGAATACCCGATCCATCAAATCCATGATAAACAACCAGGGTATTAATAAACCTAAATAACATAATGTCCGTATACCGACACACTCAACCGTGAAATCACTGACAACATGGTTATAATCTGATCACTGACTGTCAAATAACTAAATCCATAAACATCGCACACATGATACTTTCCACGTCACTATCAACGACAGATACTCAATAATAGATCATCAAATCAATATCCACCAATAAATCCTCATAAATTAACATAACACTAATCTGACTCAACAATATTCACTAACCTCAAATCATCAGATTGTATCATAACATAAAATATTATTTCAAAATATCCATCAATTTCTAGATCATCCTCAACCACATTCAAATATGATAACACTCTAATCTACGATAGAGTATAACAAAATCATCCAATCAAAATTATATCACTACCGAAGTCCAAGGGCATCCCTTGAATTTATACTATACAACAATCATAGCTAAAACAAGTGCAACATATCACAATCACATGCAACTAGTATCTACTAGGCATGTATGCAAAATATCACCACAAAATGCACCGCGCACCAAATGCATGTGCATATGCATGCTCCATGGTCACCCTGCCCACCTTCCGGACACCACGACCCCCGTATGGTCAAGAGGCCGGATAATGACACTGTACTACCCTCCAGATACAACCATATAAGGGTGGCCGAGGCGGACAGTCTGCAGGTAGCTATCTAGCTAAAATTGTGTCATGGTCCCTGACTGCTCACAACGCCGGATATCGCTGGCTCTGAGCGACCGGGTGGCACGACAGGACAAGCTCCACTCCATCACACACACTCTCTCCATCGAAGTGGTCGAATGATCAGCCAAAGATGACTGATGACTAGCTTGTTATATAACAAAGCAATAGTCGTTAGCATGCAAAGTGAGATGATGAATATGATATAATAATCATAATATAACCACCGTCATCATCTATACAACAATCCAATCAACACCAGTACAACCAATACAAGGTCAACACAACAATATACAACAATCCTAATCGACATGCGTACATACCGTACAAGATCAACACGACAATCCAATCGATATGTGTACCTACTATACAAGGTCAACACGACAACCTAATCGATATATGTACCCACAGTACAAGGTCAAAATGACAACCCAATCAATATGTGTACAGAAGGTACAAGGTCAATACGACAACCCAATCGGTATGTGTACCTACGGTACAAGGTCAACACGACAACCCAATCGATATGTGTACCTATGGTACAAGGTCAACACAACAACCCAATCGATATATGTACATACAGTACCAGGTCAACACAACAACCCAATCGATATGTGTAACTACGGTACAAGATCAGTACGACAACCCAATCGATGTATACACCCCGTACAAAGATCAACGTAATAACCCAATCGACATGTCCATCACACGTGTACACACAACATAGATCTAATCAATCATGACCTCCTAATAATCACCCAAATATGTGTGTACCAAAAGTTCTAGATATAATCCAATCATGATCCATCATACACATGTATCTAAATGGAGGCATAAATCCACAAGTATTTACCAACCATTCTTAAGGTATAATGAGATACCTAACACAAAATTCATCACCTAGCATCATCATAATCTATCACATAGCAAAATCTAATCATGTAGGTAGTTAATCAACACTTAACTCCTTTGCGTACGTCATACACATATACATACTACATGTATATAATAAATCAATAAGGTATCTCCTATAGTGTGATCCATACCTAAGCATATTTTACAGAGTAAAGATATCCAAAAATGAAACTATATGGATATAAAACAGATCATCTCTAAGGTCAAGCAGAAAGTATCAAACAGAATAGTACGACATATAGATTTAAGGTAAAGCAATCATACTCATCATATAAAATAACCATGCACTGAGATCAAACGATCTAAATAGAGTACAAGGAAGAAATATCCGCCTCAAATATGATACGTGTCGGACTAAGATCCCACGTCTCACAGCTAAACACAAATCAAAGTCTTGAAACAATATGTAATTATCTAATTACATACACTTCAATTAGCTAATCACATATAACATGAATAGCTAACCCTAAAAAAGAAAATTAACCTTAGTTAATCTTTCCCAATTAATCCTTCCGATCGATAAATCGATCTTAACCTAATTCTTTATTTTAATCAATAGGTTCTATTAGCCATGATTAATTCCACATCTATATATATTAGGAAAATTCTAAAGTTACAATATCCAAATTTTGGTTTTAAAAGAAAGATCCGTAAAAAATCCTAACTAATTTGGGTTTGGTAACGTTAACATTACTAATTATCCGAACAACCTAAATATCTTCTATAAACACCGAAGTCCAATTACATCATAACAAATCATAACCAAACCCTAAAATCCATAACCAAAATTCTAATACTAATGCTTACCTTGGATCAAGCTCCAAAGGCTAAATAACAACCGACACAACCACTAAGCTGCTGTCCAAAGGCAGCACTGCCAACTTCCAAGAATTCAGCCATGTTCCACAGAAAACTAACACCTAAATCCACAATTTTCGCATCCAAGATCAAAGATTCAATCACTAGACTTCAAACCAAAAGCTAGGATTGAAACTCACCTTTGGATCAGCCACAAAGGTAGTCAAGAACCCCCAATCAGCTCTTAATCTTCATCAAAACCGATTCACAGGACATTCTTCACTGTTAATATCAAGAATCTGAATTCCGAAATCAGTTTGGATACAAGAACAAGGTTACCTTAGATCCAATTGTAGGGAACATGAAGAGAGTTTCTGATCCTTCCAATTTTTCCCCAAAACCAGCACAATCCCGTGCCAATCCTCACTTCTGATCCAAGAAAACAAGGCATAGGTTATAGAAACCAGTGATGAAACCATCCGATACTCCTAATCACATGTTAGATTTGGAAATCGGCAAATCATAGAGATTATGAGGAAAAGAAAATCAACATCCAGCAGAATCAGCTCGGATGATTCGGAACAAGAATCGATCGACAGAAAACGAAGAAAGCCAGTTGTATCCAAAGCAACTAATCCAACTCCGGCGATGAAACACAATCAAGATCTAGGTTAAGAACCACCTTAGCTCCGGCGATAGACAATTTCCTCCAGCGACGAATTCCCGAATCATGAACCCTCCGGTGAAGAAGAAATCCGAGAGAAATCGAAGCAAATCGAAACGGAGATAAGGAAAACACCCTAACCTTCGCTGTTCCACCTTCCTTCTGGCGCCGACAGCCGCTGGATCACGTCGGCGATGTAGCGAATGGATGAATCGCACGGCATCGCAGAGAAGAGACGAAGTCGGGCGGAAATGAGGAGAATTCGGCGAAAAATAAGGTTTATAAACTTAGGGATTTTTTGTAATTAAACCGTAGATTTTCCAAAAATCAACTCCCACTTAAATGGGGTATCCAAATTAGGTTTTTCTGGTACCTCATTAAACATCCCTCGAAAACGTACCAAACGACCTCTGAAAAACTCCCAGAAAATTTCTAAAAATTCCTAAAAATTCTCTTATCGCTAATTCTCTAATAATAATAATTATTTAATTACTATTTATTGCGATATCTTACACTATGTGCTGCGAGATGTGCCCTTGAAGTTATAAAGATCTAGGACCTTTAAAATCCACCCAGCTTAAAGTACAATCGGTAGGGAACTGTGCCTTCGAAATATAAGAGTCCCAAGCTCTAGGAATCTAGCCGACCCTATGACCGCTCGATTGGAGACTATGCCCAGGAGATAATAGAGGCTATCCTGGGAAAGCCCGATCAGCTTCTAAGCTTGTCAGCTAATTAGAACCATGCCTCTAGGATATATGAAACTGAGCCCCATTTACTGCCCTGGTCGTCTTGACTTTGACCGACACATCATCTTAACCTTTTGACCTTTCTTTACCTCCCAGGACTCTAAACATTACGTCGTATCAACTATAATAGCAACACCACCTACAACACCACATGTGGCAAAGGGCGATTCGCTCATACCCAACGTCCCTACTAACCCGTCCCTAGGCCAACACGAAGGAGGTAAATCACGGCTGGTTACTAGCCATTAGTGTAAATGGTTAAAGCATGGGAGAGGTATATGCTTAAACGTGTCAAGTTTTGACCTCAAGACCTCATGTGACAACCTCCAATGCCTTAAACATCACATCACTCTTAGGGACCACCTACAACACCACATAATTCAATTGCAGGTTGCACTTGTCAACTAGCATCTCTCATCTCATCTTTGATCTCTCAACGTTATGATTGTTTTCACATCTGCCAAGATTAAGCAAGTGACAACAAAAAGTTCGTGAATCATATCCCCACTTCATCAGATAGATAAGCAACCTTTTCGGCTATCGGTGACATCATTTGATTAATTAGATTATTTTATAGGATGGATACTAATCAAGTAGGTGAGTTGATAACCTCAAGCTCTGTAACCATGACATAATCAACTCATTATTATCTTTAACCACAATCATTAATTAAAATAATCAGTGTTGCAAGTAAATTAGTATTCTACAAGAGACTAGCAAGCAGTACTTTAACAACCGAGAATTGCTAGATTCTGCTCCAAATCAGGAATCTATCATAATGTTAATTTAAAATCAAAAGACTAGGCAGTCATCATTCATCAACAGAACCCAACAGAGAGTCGAGGAGGAGGAGGATGGTTCAACTATAAGCATATTAGTATTCCTGCTGATCGCACGCAATGTACAAGCCAAGTTCTATTTTTTGTTTTTAATCAACAAAAACTCGGAAGATTTGCGTTGTCACCATTAAGATCTGTAGGTTTACATACTTTTTTTTTTTTTTTTTTGGTTGTGGGAGGGATAATTTCAGGCACTAGCCTTCGCATCTGTACTTAAGTTGGATGGCGATAGCTCATCAGATGAGAATTTGACAGCGACTGCGGATTGAAGAAAGTTTGGTCGACGAAGGTGACATTTTTGGGTGCAAAGTTAGGCCTTTTCACCGGAGATGCTTCGGCATGGCCGATATCGAGGTGGCCATGGCGCTTCAGGCTGTGATCTGTTTTGAAGATGGGGGAGGCTGGTCGAGGAGGGAGATGCTGCTGAACTATGTAGTAGTAGTTGTTGCTGTTGTCGTGGATGAAGGATTGGGTGGGAATCGAATTGTTGCTGCCATAAGAAGATGAGTGATCGAGCAGGCGAGAGAGGGAAGAGTAGTCGGCGGCGTCGAGGAGCTCCGAGAAGGAGTAAGATTTCGGCAGAGTGAGGAGGGTTTCATCCTCCACGCCGGAGTCTTCCTGGTCGGCGTCCATGGCGGATTGGTGGTGGCTTCCCTTCTTGTAGATCCGGCAAAGCACCCGATCATCCAGCTTAGGTAAGAATCAAAACCGTCAAAAAGATGGAAAAAAAAAATTCTAATCGTAGAAAATAATGGATCTGGAGCTAGGTTCATCGATATCGATACCCTCATGGAGGAGTCCCTGTTGAGCTTCTTGGGCTTGTAGTCGTGGCTCTTGTACTTGTGCTCCTCCTCGGCGAGGCGGTACTCGTGCATAATCCAGTCGGTCTTCACGCCTCGCGGCGGCCGGCCGCGGTAGAACACGAGGGCCTTCTTCACGCCGATGCTTTCGCTCTCGCCGCCGATGCAGCCGCGAAGCTTATCCCTCCCGGGAAATATGGGCTTGTCGGTTCCGGTAGCTTTCCAGTAGCCCGACGCCGCCGAGCGATTGGGGCGGAAGCCGTTGGGGTACTTGCGGTCGCGGGGCGTGAAGAAGTACCACTCGCGATCGCCGAACGCCGCCATGGCTATACCAAGACAGAAAGACGAAGATGAATTTAGGGTTTGCGGGAAGGGGATTTGAGTAGTGGGAAAGACGAACCGGGGAGGTCCCAGGGATCGAACTTGTAGATATCGACGTCAGCGATGATGGAGACAGGGCAGGGGAGGCTGCTGGCTCGGTTTTTGAGGTAGTGCTGGATGAGCTCTTCGTCGGTGGGGTGGAAGCGGAAGCCCGGAGGCAGCGTCACCGGAGCTACGGTGGTCGACATGATTCGATGCAGATGATGATCACTGCTCTTTCTGTTCTTGGCGGCGTTGTGTGAGCTCGAAGGAGAAAGTGAAGAAGAAGAAGAAGAAAGAATTGGACTTTTTGGAGGTGGAAGAGGGCGTCGTTAAATCATCCAAGGGGTTTTGTCGTCTAGTAATAAAGAATTATCAAAATATTTTTAATGATTTAAAGTTTTATAGAAAATCAAGAGAATATTTTCATCGTATTAGTTAGTAGTGGCAAAAGGTGAATCGTTCGTCCCAGCGCCTCCGTCGATTCGTCCTAGAGCCAACACGGAGGAGGTAAACTACGGATGACTACTAGCCATAAGTCCAAATGACATAGTTAGTAGTGTTTATAAGTTGAGAGGTAAATTTCAAAGAATTTGATCATTCAAGCTTTTTGACTTTTACCAAACCGTGCAGTAAACCATTAAGATTAGCAAATCACATGATAATTTTAAAATAATCAAAAATTACGAACCTATTTTCTATATTATCCCTATCAATTGTTTGAAAAAAATAACTTTTTATTAAAAAAAAAATTCTGAATTTATCAGAAGGTGCATGTTACTTTATCCCTTTCAAGTACATTCCTTTTATCCTCTGACAATTGACTATTCTGTTTTCTTTTATTTCTCGTGCATTTCCTCTCTTCTATTCTCTTTCTCTCTGTCATTTTCTCTCTTGTTTTTTGCATGCATGCATAAAGTAGACCTCATATGCAAATTATATCAGGCCCAAAATATATAAGTTTTAGTTTATGTTTAGACAACATTTTAATACATTTAAACAAACTAAAATAAATAATAGATAGCATATTTAAACTCTTTGTAACATTAGAAATCTATAGAAATTGAATGGTTACAATTATAGTGCTCCGATTGCACCTATTTCTAGAGGTGGGCATTGTCCGGTTCAGTCCGGTTTTACTCTACTATGGTTCAGTTTTTTGGGTTTTGGTTTTAAAAATTTTTAATCCAAAACCAAACCATTTTATTTCGGTTCGGTCCGGTTTTTTTGTAATACGGTCCGGTTTTTACGGTCGCTTATATACGATTTTTATGCGACTACAAATAATAGTTTAGAGACAAAGAAAACTATCAATTTATTAAGATAGTTATGAATTTAAAACTGAAATGAAAACCAAAATATAA
>JBAMIE010000029.1:8385578-8402359 GCA_037177295.1 Kaempferia parviflora | reverse complement strand
CCTTTATTAATAAAATATGATACAAAATTGTCCCCGCCAATCAACACATGATTGGCACTCAGGGCTATAACTAACACCTTCATCTTTAGGAAACTCAGAATTAGTTTAGTGTTGGCATTGGGATCAAGGATCAACAATTTCATTACTGTGAAAAGGCAATACCCCTCAGGTTGTACCTGTTGGGTGGTTCTAGAAGATTGAGAGCAGAAATTTGCAGACCAACACTAGGAACTCAGGACAATGATTGCATCAACTTCACCAGAATATCAACTCTCAGGAAACTGTGAGACTATAAAAGAGGACCAAAGGATTTGGGGAGCAAGAATGGGGAGAAAATGTATCAGTCCCAATGGGGGGTAGGTTAACAGGGGAGTTATTTTGGTTATTTAAAAAAAAAAAAATATCACACGCCCTAACATCAGTAATTGTTTTGCTAAAAGAGTTATTCTCCGATGGGCAATGTGATAAAAAAAAAATCTGAGAAACTTAAACAAAAGTACCATGGTTATGTAAGAAATTGCAAATTTGCCCTTGACTATTTGAATAAATCCATCCAGCTCAAAACATACCACAAACTTCATCTTAAGAGAGAAAACATCTAGGATGTAAATTTCACTTCATCCTTAAATTACCTACCCAAATTTCCAATGCTAATGCAAAGAGAGTCAAGAAGTATAGATGATATGGTTCATCGGCATGCCATTTAAGGACAAACTATTTGAGGTCTGCAGATATAAGCAGAGACATACATACACAAATAGTACAACTACAACCTCACAACATGTCAATCTTAATAAAAGGCTTAGTGTCACAAGAAAATACACACAAGCAATTTATAATCACTCAGCTAAGCGATAAAAGGAAATAATGCAATACTTGACAAGTAACTGAAAAGATATTTCATCATAGTAAGGAATTCTTATTGCTTTACATTGTTCCTTACTCATGTTAAGTCGTTTATCTATGCATTCTCATGATATCTATCTTCATTTGTGTCACACTCGGACTAACTATGAGACAGTTGCCTGGGTGCAGTAAAGATGAATCAAATATAAAATTATTTATCATATTTTGATGGAATTAGCACAGATAAACAACATTCTATGAAGACGATACTGTCCATGAAAATTATAGATATTAAGAAAAACATAGAGATACTCTTATCACTTTGAGAAAGTGCATAGACGTAGACAAAGGGTAAAAGCAAGGTGCTAGAGCAAAAGATCTTACTTGATGTTAAGCAAGTTAAGTAGTGTAATGGCAACAAAGAATTAGAGTTAGAAAGTGAAAGAGACTACAACCTTAAAAACTGGAGCTTCCATGTCTTCAACTTTTATGCAATGCATGTTTCTGTCTTTCATTGGACCAAAAAGTTGGGCCATGAACACAGGTGATCGAGCTGCAAGTACCAATTTGTGAGCACTGAAAATCTCGCCATCAACCTCAAAACTCACATCAGCTCCCTCTCCACTTTCGAGAAGCCGACCAAAATGGTGGGCTATATCAGAAGGTGGCACTGGTATGTTGTAGGTTCTGGGTGCCTCGGTGTGTGATCTAACAACACCAACAGTACAATTAACTAAGAGACAATCATCTTTGAGGTAATCTGATGTCTCTAAGGCAGTTCTTTTGAAAAAACGTTTATAGCCCCTGCACCATGACAAAAATTGTATAGCCTTGGGATTAGTCATCTTGAGTATGCACTGCTTCAAAAAGTAACTCTTTCTTTTATCAGTAAGAAGCATGTATGGACAATTGAAATGCAAATAAAATCATCATAAAGAATTAAAGGAAGGTATATTACCTACCAGACGACCCCATTTCACTAACTAATGCTCTAATTATGTTCTTACTTTAGATTGCTACATAATTTCATCGGATGTTTAAAATTTGATGACTTCCATGATATTAAAACAGTGGAAAGAAGCAATTTTGGCAAAATATAAAGTCAAACTATACGAACAAAGGTGCAATTACACGATAACACAAAAAAGGAAATAAAAATTGCAATTCTTGTAATCGACGAAACTCACCACATGCTGCCTCGATACTTGAGCGTGTAAGGACCGCTCTCGAGCCTCTTCCCAAAGTGGCTATGTACCTTATGCCGCTCCCTCCCGCTCTGATCCAGCAGCGTCAGCTCGAACAGCGCTCTAACGTCCGCCCCCTCGCTAGCCAGCGCGATAAACAGCGACACATACGTCGCAGCGTCCTCCGTGCTCTTCCCGTCAGGGTAGAAGTAGATGGCCCAGTCGTAACCCCCCACGGAGAAAGTATCCGACGTCGTGTATTTGCCGATGCCCATCCCCTTAAGCAGAGAGTATCCGGAGACCTTGAGGTGGTGCGATCCGTCCACGGTGTCGGTGACGGACGTCGAAGCCGTCTCGTTGGGAGGGGCCGGGGGCTGCGCCGGAGAGGACGAATCGAACAAGGTCGGTCGGGCGGAGAAGCCGCCTCTGCATACCCCGTCGCCACCCATCTGAAGAAGCGCGAGATCGAATTCGACGGTCGCGGTACCGATCTAGGGTTCCCGAAGCAGGAAAGCTAGAATCTCCACGGAAGAGGCGATAGGTGAAGGCGATGAATTGCTGAGAGGGGCACAATTGACCAAGCAACACTCTTTGTAACCCCATCGATAAATGCTTGGGCCCCACCATAATCGGCGAAAGGAAACTGCGGGGACGGCCGATGATGAGCATCGCAAGGTCAGGAAGCACGAAATTGGATTCCTCCGCTTCCGCGTTTAACTTTGGTGGCCCCGGCGCCGTCGGTGATTTGACCGAGCAACAGTTGGCCACCCTAATCGAATACGAGACGGTAGGGCCACGTGGTGAGCCCAAACGTACAGTTAGATCAATCTGACTCGTAGTCGATTTCAAGTCAGGTCAGCTCGACTTAAGATCGAGTTCGGATCAAACTAACGGACCGAAAGGTGGAGCTACGCAAGTACGCAACTATAGTGCAATCTGAACTAGGCTCGACGAGTCGAAAGAGCGGGGGAAATGGTGTCGACATGTTCGGATGAGGTGAATCGGTGCACAAAACATAGCATGGATATGTTCCGAGGACACGGGTGGATGTATACAACGTGTACGTGGATACATTCCAAGAACATGGGTGGACGCACAGGAAACGCATGGAGTGCTTAGTAAAGATTGCCCCACACCCTTAGTTATAGTAAAGATGATTATATTCATCCCAGATATGTCTCACAGCCTTAGGTTATGTGAAACTCTTGAGATAAATCATAAAATTAGTTTATAGTTGACTGTCAAGTGACTAAAAAGTATGAGAGATTTTTTTTCCATAGAGTATGTGTCCGTTGGAAATTAACCCTTTATCCGATTGTAATAAAGCTATCACCCTCTAATCAGTTGAGTATCTTCATAGAATTCTGATGTCACTCTTCTGAGCTAGTATAAAAGGGTGATTATACAAGAGGACATAAATAGATGTATAGTATATTTTCTCTACTTATCTACTTCTGTTTTCAATTTTTTTTTCCCTTGAGCTTTGGAGGATTTATGTCAATGTTGATGTTGACCTTCCTTTTAACTCTTTTTTAGTGCTCTTAGTTTCCTTAGCGTGTTTGTCACCACACGAAGAAGAGTAAATTCTTTGATCCATAATTCTTAGTCCTCTCCTGGAGGGTTCTTGGATTAGATCAGGAGGGAGCAATACATGGATCCCTGATCTAATCCAACGACCCCCTAATTGCAGTCCAGAAAGAGACCAAGAATTATGGACCAGAAAATCTGTGTTGCACGGGAAGACCTTCGTCGGAGTCAAACGTGTTTTTACTAGGTATCCTGAAGCCCTCTCGTCGCTTGACCCGTCAAAAACTAATCCGATAAGAACTGATCTGACAACAACCAACTTGGTTGCGAGCCAATCCAACAAGAATCGACCTGTGTCAACCAACCTCGCTGAGAGCCAATCCGACAAGAACCGACCTCAACCGCCAACCTGATAGGAACCAACTAATATCCTACTTGTTAAAAGTGTTATGCTTCGACACATCAAAAAGTCAACCATCTCTTGGGGTCAACTAGATCTCATCAAATCAAATTTTAAATTCCTAAATTTCTTAAAACCCAAAATACAACTCTTAAATTTCATAGATCCACAATAGTAGTGTTAGTTTTTTGAAAAAAAAATATTATATCTTCAAAGTTATGATAATTGTGAAAAAAATAAAAAAATTGAAGAAAAACTGAAATAAAAAAAGATCAAACACAATTATCCCATTGATAAGGAAAATTGAGGGAGAGGAGTGACTATATTCAAATAGATTAACGATTACTTATTACTATTCGTTAGGGGTGTAATTGAATTGAACAGAATAGTATGAAGCTCGAGCTTAGCTTGATTACTTTTTCCCTAAGCTCGAACTCAGCTTGAGTTTAATTTAAGCTTTAATTCTTAAGCTTGAGTTTGGTTGATAATGAAATTAAAAAGTTCACGGACGGCTAAGCTTGGCTCAAAAATAACTTGTTTAAAAAATTAAATGAGCTTAGTTTAAATTTGGCTCGTTAAACGAGCTTGAGTTCGAGCTCGTTAGTACATGATCGAGCTCGAGCCTGTGAAAATCACCTACAGTAAAAGTCAATTGCATATCATGAAAATTACCTATAAATTGAATAGGTAACATGGAAATGAAAGCTATCACTCATAGTCAATATTATAATAAACTTCCCACAAGCAAGATTATTATAATAAACTTCCCACAAGCAAGATTATAATAAAACTGTTATCCATACCAATGACATCACAACAGAACTCATAGTTTCTGTTCAGAATCAAATACAAAAATGCCAATAAAAGAATGGATCTAAACCAAAAAAGTCAATTGATGAAACACTCAAACTTTACCAACAAATAATGCAAAAAAAAAAAAAAAAAAAATCAAGCAAACTATAAAAGTAGAAAGAGGAAGGGGAACGTAAGCAACGGAAGTAAAAAAATTGTTAGGACACTTGAGAGCTAGGACAAGAAGAATACAATGAAAATAAAAAAGTAAATATATAATACAATGAAAATCTTACTTGCTCGATCTCTTGTTGCTTGTAAATACCTCTTTATCAGTTGGAAATAAAATAGCACTTCTTTCTCAACGTCACAAGAATTAGTAGTTTCGAAATGTCCACGAAAACCTTTTGTAGGGTTCACTCGACGACTCTAATCGATTCAGCTCTTCCCCAATTGATTGTCATGTTATCCGACCATTCTAACACCTGCAGAACGACTCTTTTCAAACTTTACTCTATTGGTTAGCCCTTTCCAATCGATTTAGAAGCATTTAATCGATTCCCTAAGCTTCTGTTCTATGTGAGGAATCGATTGTCCAACTGATTTTGGCACTCTCTATGCTCTCGCGAAAGCCTCCCAATCCATTACCACAATCGATTGGTCAACTCTAATTCACTTGATCCGAGTTTAGAGTTCCCTTGCCTAATATCTGGTCAACCGTGATATGTTAGGACTTCTCATTGCTTAACATCCGGTCAACCTTGACCTGTTAGAACTTCCTCACTAAGTGTTCGGTCAACCTTTGACCCACTTGAACTTTCTCTTTGCCAATATCCCGTTGGAGTTATGATCACCAAGTGTGGTCTTCCTTGACCCACTTGGATTTTTCTTTTGTCTAACGACAGTTATGACTTTCCGTTGTCTAACCTCCAATTAGGCTTTTCAATCAAGTATCCAGTCATCCATGACCTACTTCATTTCCCTCTCACACATCATCAAATATCCGATCAATCTTGACCTATTTGACATCTTTTTACATATTATCAAACATCAAAATTCAAGCTCGAATACATTCGAGCTTAGTCAAACTAGTCAACCTTGACTTGAGAACGATTGCACCAAGAATCTCCGAACAAAATATAGCTTGGAGAATGGAGAATATTAGGGATTGTCAGTGTCGGACTAGTGGGGATTCGATTTGGAGATTAGAGATTGGATTGTCGCTGTCAGACTATTGGTCTCTCATGAGAGTTTCTTTGCAAGCGACGATAACGACAAGGAGATGAGGGTTTGTGGAGACGACAAGGCAACGAGATGACAGAGGCTATGTGATGACAAGGTGACAACAAGGCGATGAGAGTTTGAGGGTCGATGGTGACTACGTCGACGAGGTGACGGATGGGGAAGGCTAGGGTTTGACGATAGCAAACTATGCACATAAGATTTTCCATATTTAATCAACTGGATTTTGAAACAATCTCAGCCATTGGATTGAGAGAGTAGGAGAAGACCAATCTCAGGCGTTGTTTTAATTTTGTCCTTATAACTTCTCTTTTTGAGTTTAGAAGGTAATATTTAAATGAGTCTCTTGATGACTATGTTCGCGGTAAGAGGTGATAGAAGGGTAAGTAAAGGGATGATAACTTTTAACCTTGTTTGGCAAGGAGGTGAGGGAAGGGGTGAGAGGAGGGAATGGAAACTTTTTCCTTCGCCTACCCCTAAAATGACTTATTTCCTTACACTCCAATTTGGGATGTAAGGAAGTTACTCTCCCTTACTCTCTTTTCCCTTCCCTTCCCTTTTCAATAATGAACCTCCCTTCATCTCATCCAAATTAAGGGTGTCAAAAATGAACTCAACCCAACAACCCGATCCAAGTTGACACGAAAAAAATTGGATTAGGATTGGGGGTTTTAGGGTTAGGGTTAGATCGGGTTGGACCCGAAATTTGACTTAAATTTTTTTGGGGGTTGGGTTGGGATATACCCGGGTTGACTTGAATTAAAAATCAAGTCACCCATCAACCCGAACCAAACCAATTTTTTTTTATTTAATGTTTATAAAAGTTCAAAGGTGGTGTTATAGTGTTCTGAGTTGGTTCTGAGTTGGAGAAAAAGACTAATTTAGATATAAAATTTAATGGGTTAAACGAGAGTACTTTTTACCGTGTAGATAAAATAATAATTTTCTACTAATTTAATTTAATATTTTAATTTGAAAATCTAATGTTCGGAATGGTATTTTAGTAAATAAGTGGCATTGTAGGCGTTTTGTACATTTTAAGTGATCTGGTGAGTTGCCAATCAATTTATTAGGGCTAAGTGCTTAGGGAGTTAGCAGGGGACAGGGGCAGGGAATGGGGTCCATGGTTCGCTATTCTGTTTCCCCAACATCATCATCGACTACATGAATTCTCAACCAATTAATCTCAATCAAAAGGAGGATAGTGAGGAGGAGGGACTAAGGGGTGCACCAGTTGTATCTACGACTAGAGGGATTTAGATGTAGGTGAAGAAACGTGTTCATAAGGCAAGGCCTCTAGCTCTGAAAGTGGCAAACGAAAGAGGCTCTTGAAATCAAAGTGGTGGTAATATTTTGAGATGCTTCCTAAAATAGAGGGAGAAGATTTGCATTGCAAATGTAAAGCTTGTGGGATTACATACAAAGCAGAAAGTAGCATGGGTATAAGTAATCTTTGACGCCATATCCTTAATCAGTGTCCTAGACAGAAAATTAGTAATATTGCGCAAGCTTTGTTAGAACAAGTTGATAAAAGTCTTGCTATTAGTCACAAAAGTTCAACCAGGAAAGATTTAGAGAGTTTCTATTCTTAGCCATCGGGAAGCATGATTTACTATTTCAGTTTGTGGAACATGAGGCGTTAGATCTATTTTTACCTATTTGGAACCTCAAGTCAATCATTTCACTAGAAACACAACAAGGACTAATCTTCTGAAGATACATAAAAATGAATGCAATAGACTAGCTCAAGAAATGCATTCATGCCCTGGAAAAATTTGTTTTACTTCTGATTTGTGGACTTCTATTGCCACTGATGGTTATATATGCTTCATAGCACATTCATTGATTCTAATTGGGTTTTGCAAAAAATGATAATCAACTTCTCTTACATGCCTCCACCTCACTTTGGTATTGCATTGTGTGATAAAATTAATAGTTTATTCAATGTTTGGGGAATTTAGAGAAATATTTTCGCAATTACATTAGACAATGTTGCTGCAAATGATGTGTTTGTTGACATTTTAAGAGATCAACTTGGTTTAAATTGTTCATTAGTGAGTGGTGATGAGTTTTTGCATGTTCGTTGTTGTGCCCACATTCTTAATTTAATTATGCAAGATGGCTTGAAAAGAATTGATAGTTCTGTTGATAAGATTCGTGAATGTGCAAAGTATGTGAAAGATAGTCAAGCGAGAAAGCAAAAGTTTATAGAATCTGTTACTCAAGCTTCACTTGATTCTAAGAAATCACTGAGGCAAGATGTTCCTACTAGATGGAATTCTATGTATTTGATGCTTTATAGTGCCATGTATTATTGATGTGCTTTTAATCATTTGAGATTGATTGATACTAATTTTACACATTGTCCATCGGTTGATAAGTGGGGACAAGTTGAAAAAAATCTGCAAATTCCTTGAGGTTTCTACGAGACAAAAACTTTGCTTTCTGGAGTGAAATATCCTAATTCCAACCTTTACTTTCCTCGAGTCTTTACAGTTCAGTTGATAATAAGTCAAGCCTTGCAAAACTTTGATGATTTCATGAGACAGATGTTTCAGAAATTTGATAAGTACTGGAAAGATTATAACATTTTGTTTATCATTGCTGTGATAGTTGATCCGAGGTTCAAGATGCAGTTTGTTGAGTTTTGTTACAAGAAGTTATATGGACATGGTAGTAATGAATTAAGTCTTGTAGGATGCAAATTGGTGTCGTTGTTTGAGGAATATATGCATATGGGTATTGCTTCCAAGCTAAGTACTAGCAGTGCATCTTCGAGTTCTCTTAGTGGCATGGTTGAATTTGACACCTTTTAAAGTTTAGAATTCATTGGCAGAGCTCAAAAGAGTCAATTAGAGCTCTATTTGGAAGAACTAACAATTGAGAGAATAACAAAATTGGATGTTCTCGGGTTTTGGAAAGCTCATAAATTGAGATATCCTGACCTTGCACGAATGGCCAGAGATACCATGAGTGTTCCAATTGCTACAATTGCTTCTGAATTAGCTTTTAGCACGGGTGGTAGGATACTTGACCAATATCACAATGCAATGAAGCATGATGTTATTGACGCATTAGTTTGTTGTAGAGATTGGTTAGTTGGAGAGAAGGGTAAGTGGTTTATTTTTTTTATTGTCATTTTAAAGTTATTTACTTTACTAATTTTTTTTAGAAACTACTGAGGTGGGCTTTAATGATTTGACTGAAAATATTATGAATTTATTCACAAATAAGGATATTGGATAAAAACTACTGTAACAAATAATTGATGATTCTAATGAAAAGTAAGTTGAGTAAATAGTTAAAGTTTGTTAATTAAAGGTTTTTAAAAATATTTTAGATTTTAATTTTTTTATTTCATACATTGTTTCACTGGTTAACTCAGTAAAAAAAGGGAGTAAAACGATGGAGAAGTGTAGCTTGAAACTTGAGAGTTATTTTGTGAAGCTTGAAGACTTTTTTTATTTTGTATTGATGTCATAAATTTTTGTAATATTTATTTTGTGAAAGATTTAAATTTTCTAAACAATTTTCCCTAGAATTCCTCTTACTTATACCATTCTGATTTCTGAATTTTGAACTTGTTCTTCTTATTTCTAAATTCCAGAATTCAATAGTAGCAATTTCTAGTTCTGCTTGGACAGTGTTTCAGAAACCACTTCTAGAAATCTGTAGGGTTTTTTTTTTTTTTTTTTCAAAAGGCACTTTGAGATGTCTGTTGATAAGAAATTGGAGGAGAACAAACTCTCTATTTGAAATGTCTGTTGATAAGAAATTGCAAGGAGAACTTAGTACACAATAGGTTTAAGTTGGTACATCATCAGCTGTTTCATTTCTGTAAGTCTCTGTTTTTCCTTTCTGTAAATGGTTTTACCATGTTTTTTTATAGCAAAGGAAGTTCCTCTTGTGGTATGGTTGGAGAGGCAAACAAAATTGATATTTGAAAAACAATTCTGAAATCAAGCATCTCAACTTCTGCACTTCTGAATCTTTAGTCTCTGTACTAGCCCTGCTATCTTTGTCAAATTCTTTTCCCTTGATAATTTGATAGGGGTTCAGGCCTATTAGGGATATACTACCATTTAGTATTGTAATGGTAAGAGCCTCTCCTTAGGTTGCCTCTAATAAGAGATTCCCATAAAATTTGGAACAAAATAGTTCCAAGAATCCATGTAGATACATCGGAGTTGTCTTCTCTGTAGTTTTTTTTTTTTTTTTTTTTGTTTTCTGTAGATAAAAAATGCTTTTCGTTTGCCTATCTACTAAGTAGATGATGCTCATTCCTACACATTTCATGCATTTCAAGAGTCAATTAAATCACGCTGCATTCCTATATATATTACTAGAACAGAACAGTTAGACGGGTCACCCATAATAAGGCCGGTCGGCTCATAGTGGGTCATTCATTTGGCGGAACAGATTGATCCATCATCTTAGCAGGTTGAGAAATCCCCAACTCAACCCAATCCAAGACGAGTTGTGGGTTAGACAGACTAACCCACGGGCCCATAAAAAATTATAAAAAAGTTGTATATCTTCAACATTTTACTTCGGAAAGTTTTTATCAATCAGATACATTCAAAAATAAGTATTTTAAATATAAATGGATACAAAAGAGTACTTATGTTTGATGAAAAGTACTATTTTTATTTTAAAATTATCATAAAGAAAGATAAATAAATTGACATAAAACTTAACTTATATATGTTTCTCAACCCGCGGGCTGACCGTGCATGTCGCGAGCCTAGTCAGGTCGACCCACGGTGGGCTTGGGTTGATAAATTTTCAACCCAACCCGTTTAAATTGATTAATAGGACGAGCCAACCTAACAAACCGAACCTAAATTAACGACTCCGTACATACATTACACAAAGGATCTTTTTTTAGTAGCAACAAGTCACAACTACAAGTTTAGACAATTAAATATTTAAACACTTAAATTTAAATATTTAAATGCATTAAAGGATGAAATATAATTATGATATGTTATTATGGATTTAAATTAAAATATTATTGTGTGTTTGAATTTATATTTAATTATCTTATTAAAAAATAAAAAAATAATTAAAAAAATCAAATTGGATTGGCGGGTTCGGGTTGAAACAGATTCGGGTTATGATTCATAGGATTTGAGTTAGAGTCGGATTTAGATCGAGTTCAGATTAAATATTTTTTTTTAAAAAAATAATTTTTAACCCGACCTAAACTCACATAATCCATCCGAATTAATACCTCTAATCCAAATAGAGGATTAACACTGATATGTTAAAAAAAAATTAAAGAAAAGTTCAATGACAGACACATACTGATGGAGTTCACTATTTTACTTTTTATTGGTCCATCACTTTATGTATCTGTTATTAAAATTTTCTTTAATTTTTTTTTCTCTCTAAATTATTTCTCGTAAAAGAATATATCTTCATGAGCTCATTAATTACATACTGTTAAAGTTCAAATTCGATTTCATAATGTATTAGAGCTTAAAATTATGATCGTTAACTTAATCGAACGATATCGAACAACTGTTTTTTCAAAACGAGTGCATGGCTCGTTTACACCGCACCAACTCATTGCCAACGATGGATATATCGCGATTTTAAAGTACTTGTTCAGATTGGCCAAACCCAAATCTGACCGGGGGGCGATAGAGAGAGAAAGAAAACCGAAAGGTGCGAAGGCGATGGCGGCTGTCGTAGGGGACGTGGAAGTGGTAGATTTCGAGCCCGACGAGGATGATCTCATGGACGAGGATGTTGGCGCCGCTGAGGCCGACCCCTCTCCTGTCCCCAAGCTCCGATCCACGGTTGCCGGAAGCGGCTCCTCTGGGTTAGGACCCAGGAAGACCAAAGGCCGCGGCTTCCGAGAGGAAGCAGGTCCCGATCGCGGCGGTCGACTGTCTGCTAGGGATTTCGATTCCCTCGACTCCGATGGAGGCCCCGGGCCGCAGCGGTGTAAGTTGGGGAAACCCTAACCTGATGCAGTGTTCCTTATTATTGTCTTTTAGGTTCTGGTGTTCCTGATTGACGACGCCTCGCTTGTTCCTAATTTTTTTTCCCATTGTCTAACGCATGGATCTTTACTTGAAAATGAAATGACATTATCGAAATAGAAGTGAAAGGTTGAAGGAAACTCCTAGATACATTAGATGGAGTCGCTAATGCTCCTATTTCCTAAAGATTGAATCCTAATGTCATTCAATATATTTCTTTTAGCCATATTAATCTGTAAAATTTCATTTATTCCTGTTCGGAGTATGATGTTATGCATCTAATTGGTTAGCGGCATTTTTTGCACGGCACTTTATACTTAGAATTCTTTATATGCGGTGTTTGCATAATGCAAAATTGTTATGCATCTAAGGATGCCTGAATTTGGTGTCCAGAATGTCCTCCATATATTGACATGTGAATTCAAACCTGCAAGTACAATTGCAATTTTTTGTATGGTTACATTTTTCATAATTTTTTTTTATTAAATGTAGTTTGCTTAGTTGTGGAATAATATTCAAGTTATAAATCCAGGAAATTATTAGAAGAGATGTCATGTAGTTATTTTTGCAGTGAATAGCTAGAGTACTAGAAATAAGTGAGGGAAACGTCAAAAAAACCAATGTAAAATTCTTTGTGTTATCCAGAATTTCAGTCACTGATGAGACTCACAAGATGAAGACAAACCCTGATGTAGTGTATAACTTATAAGTTGTGAAAAGTGATTGCATTCCTTTTGACAACATTGATATTTAGAGTAGTAAATTGTGAACCAAGTTACATGTTTGATGTATATTCGTAATAATATTTTATAACTTGGAGCATATATTAATTGTGCAGTTTGTTTGTTTCTGTGATAATATACTTGTTTTTTTTTTTTGCTTGTACATCTTTTTGCTTCGCTGAATGATGCCTTTGCTGGGATTGTATATGACAAATACAAATTTCATATCACAGCTATTGAGGGCTGGATGGTGTTGGTAACTGGAGTTCATGAAGAGGCACAGGAAGATGATTTGCACAATGCCTTTCGTGAATTTGGCCAAGTGAAAAATTTGCATTTAAATCTTGACCGCCGTACTGGTTTTGTTAAGGTTGGTATAATAAATTCTATAAACTAGGTGAAGGCTCATTAATAGTACTATAGAGAAAAGTTTTAAGAATTGTCAGTTTTTCAATACATATTATTATGGACAATTATATTCCTGCAGACCTGAAATTTTACCAATTTGGATATTTTCCTTGGATAATATTCATCTCTGTAATATTTTTTGGACTGAAAGAAGAGGTCCTAATTTGTTTGTAGTGTTAATCAGATGATTACTAGTACAGTTCTTGATTAACTGATGATGTTACTTGACTTGATAAGTCTAGTGTTGATTGTCAGTAAATTTCATATTATGGTAGTTTTTGTTTTAAATGGAATATACCAATATCCTGGTATCTTATCATGCATATTAGTCCTATACAGACTAACAAATTAGTTTTCTAGCTATACACTAATATAGCATGTTTTTACTAGTCTTGTTTATGTATGTATCCCTCTGTGGTTTTACAGCTGCAAATGCATTTATATTGTGAAATAGTAAATGCAAATGTGATCAAATCCCAAATCCTCCAAATTATCATTAGATGACAGTTTCACATCACCATGACTGCATCTGGAAAAAAATATGAATCAGTCTTTTCATTTTATTAACTTGAATTACAGATGTGTAGGGTTGTGGTGTATTTGCACTGATAGGTTAAGTCACATAATGCTATGTTGGACAGGGATTGTTTAACGCTAGGTTCTTGTAGGCATGTCAGGCACTCAATTTCTTTGCACAAAATTTTGAAATGTACATTTTTCTTATTTAGGGTTATGCTCTGATTGAATTTGAGAACTTTGATGAAGCACTAGCTGCAATTACAACACTTAATGGAACTGAGCTCCTTACTCAAACAATTTTTGTTGATTGGGCCTTTAGCAAAGGTCCTATGAAGCGTAGAAACACAAGGAGAAGGTAATGTCACAATAAGATATGATTTTTTTACTTAATGTCATATTTTGGGCAGCAAATTAGTTGTGCTTTGAAAACTTGTAGTATAAATTTAATTGATTTCATCTATGCTTCAATGTTGAATATTCTTTTGCCTTCTTTTATGATTTTTTTTCCTAGTACATTTCTAAGCTTGATTTTGCCTTGTACATCACTAAGAATCATGCCTCATCTATATTCTGGTTAATATACAACAAAATAGAATTAATGCTTCTTCTTTAATTTAAATAGAGTGATCAACTCAAATTCACACAACTTAACTCAAACCATTCATGTCAATTGTTTATTCTATTTGATTGATAGTTTCCTATTATCCACTTGTTACCTACTTATAGATTATTTTTTTCTATCAATTAAAATAAGATGTTTGCATTTTTTTTTTTTTCAATTGCATCATATGAATTAGTTTCCAATGTATCAGTTGGTCCCCTCTCTCGCTCAGTTTGTTCAATCGTACTTCTTCCACTCTAACGTGGATATGGTTCCCGCAAACCCCCAGTGGGATGCCATCTAATCTTTTCTCCCAAACCTCCTCTGGAGATTTCTATGGATTATACCTGTTTCCTTATCTATAATACTCAACTATGGATTATACCTTGTTACTATTATTTATTTTTTTAAATCTCTGAATTCCTTATGATCCTTGTAGCTGTAATGTTTGATGAGCTATTAACAATAATCATAAGTATTTCAGTGTGTTCAATCAACTCTATCTTAGAATTGTGTTTCAACCTACAGATCCCCACGAGCTCATCGATCAAGGAGTCCTCCGAGGAGGAGATATTGAATCTGCTTTGCTTGACAAGCTGTGATTTTGGATGCTATCCTCCCATCACATTTCATTTTACTAAAATTTGATTGGAAGCATACCACTGCAGAATCTGAAAGTTGGACTGTAGAATGTGAAGAGTAATTTTGCTTGAATTCCCTGCCTAATGCTACCTTGTCTGCTTTATATATTCCCTGGAAACCCAGTACTGAACTGTGTGCCAAGGCTGTTTTAATGGATGACAACTATGGCTAATCGTAATGTTCTCGTTGTTCTCTGTTGTCATACACAATGACGTGATCTTTCCAACTAATGAGATACTTTATTTATAATCTCGAGTGAGCTGCCTCAAGTTCTCCAATTCAAAATTTCGATTAGTGTACCGGTTTGGTTAGCAGAAGAAGCACAACGTTTTACTATTGCAATGAATGGATGATCCAAGAAAAATTATGCATTTTTTATTGGATATTTGTTAGCTGGCGAGATGTTCACGTATATACACCAAATGGATTATTTCATCATGATATGAATAAAATCAAACAAAATATGTTTGAAATACAACTGTAAGACTTTAATTCAGGAGAAGAAAAACCCAATCTTGATCGGAGGCCGGCGTCACCGAGTACTTCGACCAACTCCAGCAGCAGATGCAGTGCGCAGGTGTGTCCGCGTACCGCCGCACCATCCAGCCGCGCGGCCTCCTCCTACCGATCTTCTCCAACGCGGTCGATGGAACAGCAAGTGCAGCAGCAAGAAGAGCAGGAAGAACGACAGGGTCAATGCCCGAGGAACGGACTAGAGGAAACCTACTGCACCTTGAAGAACAAACAGAACATGGGCAGCCAAGTCGTAGGAAAGGCTTCCGTGCTTCGTGGCCTGTCGGTTGAGGTGCTCATGAACTCGTACCGTATCTCTCGGGAGGAGGCGAGACGACTCAAGTTCAACAGGGGATCTGAGATGTCCATCTTCGCACCCAAGTCTGAGAGGGAACTTTAAGCCACTAACTAGTCGATAGCTACATGTCAAGAAAGCTCAACTTGGGTTTCAGCTCAGAAACCCGAGGCTCAAGCTGCTAGCCTGCTACTCTCTTCGTGGAACAATAAAGCCTGCACTGGTTTGATCATAAATATAAATATAAATATAAATATAAATATAAATATAAAACTTTTCAAGTTTTAACTGGATCTTTTGTCTTCGTTTGAGTTCTTCTGCTTCCAGGAACGTTCAGAAGCCAGCACTGCTGCCAGCCATATATAAACAAAGTGAAAAGATTGTGTCATTAGGTTATTTTCACGCCCAGCACCTCTGCCAGCTCATCTTCAGGCCAACAGTAGGACAAGTGAAACATCTTAGTTCAGTCAAATGAATGATAAAGGAAAGGAAGCCACTTAATCTCCACATTGATGAATGTATTTTATCACCACGAGATGTCCAATCAATCAGAGAGTGACAGACTTACTATGATGGAGTAAGGAATCAATTCCTAATAAACGCATATCCTGAAAAAAAAAAATTCCTCCTACCTCCTAGCCAACTTGTCGATCGGTGATCCTATAATTTACCTCCCTTTACATAACCTAGGGACATACTATGGGGGACACTTGAGATGAGCGTTGATCCTGTCTGAAAGCTGTGACCAGAATCGAGAGTCTTCCAGGCGATGGGTGATGATTGTACCGGATGAAAAGGGTGGACGTGGTAGAGATTTGGATATACAGATAAAATAGAGATAAGGGTAAGGGGGGCCTCAAAAGATGAATTAACAGAGAATATGAATTTTATAGAAAATGAAAAGGGAAAGGTTGGTGGATCGATGATGTAAAGCTAAGGCTTAGGCAATGTCTAGAATGCTGTAAAAGTTGAGAGATAGAAACTTACAGCCAACACATGTCCCCTCCTGCTGAGAGCATCGAGATACCGTCCGGAAGCCTGCACACGTCCGCTGCCTTTGAGTGCACCGAGATACCATAAAGCCTGCGCACATAGCATCG
>JBAMIE010000029.1:8356458-8371866 GCA_037177295.1 Kaempferia parviflora | reverse complement strand
GTTTCCGGGGAATCATCCACCGACGGATCGGGATCGTCCACCTCACGGACAGCCGAGGAGTAGGAGCCCTAATCTCCAAACCTCGTTAAATCGGTTTGTTTGTGTCTTTCTTAGTTAGTACTTTGTTTGTATTTCCGTTGTGCATACTAACGAATGTAGGAAGACAAGTTGATTAGGTGAATCGGCTATTCACCCCCTCTAGCCGATGGTCAAGGTCCCAACACTACGCTCTTGACTATCATTTTTAATTTTAATATCATCTTATTCCATGTCATATGATTTGTCATGTATTTCTCCTAATACTTATACTCCTACTCACCTTAAATATATTTTGTTTCTCATCATTTTACATCCATTACTTGATTTTAGGAGTCAAACACATGTTTCTTCTATTGATACTATGTTTGAGACGTATACTAACACTACTAACATATTAAGTTTTCTCAGGGATCAACTTGCAATCTTTATAAATTTTTCTATCGTTCTTCTTATCATAAGAAAGTCAATTTGTGACTTATTGTTTCCACTTTTTAATATAACCAAGTGTTTTTCTCTTTTTTTTTTGAAAAAATATATTAGCTATTATAAGTTCATATGTTTTAACAAAATGAAATATAGTTTTCCTCCATTTCTTATTCGAAAACCATAAACCTCATGCACTATCATATTCCACATTTCTTACTCGTACAATTCCATTTAGATTCCTTCTTAAAATTATTTCATTTGACGATTTTTGTTTGTACTACCTCATTTAGTCCCAAAACCTATATTTGGTGTCTTCATTTAATCCTACTTGAGATGCATGTATGCTAATTACATTAATAGTTTCTTTTGCCACAATTATCTTCGTAATTATAACATTAACAAAATTAACATGATAAAATTATCTCATTGAAAAAAATTATAAGAAGAATATATAATTTTAACAATAATAATAAATAAATAAATAGAATAAATATCTTTACATAGGAATATTATATAAAACTTTTGAATAACAATTAAACTAAAATAATAAATATTAATTGCAAGTTCATTATGCTTATAAACATGGATTAATAAAACTAAGAGTTAGAATATAATTCTAAATATTCTAAAGAGTCAAGCATAATCTTAAAGACTATTCATCACATTTTAAAGTTATTTGAACGTTTTAAATTATTTTTTAATTGTATCTAAAAGTTTATAATTTTTAAAATTTAATCTAAACATTGAAATTATATTTTAGAATTGATTTAAAATCAATTTAATTTGAAACATTTAAAATCATATAAATTTTTACAAATCATATACTACCTCATCTGTCGTGCTTTTATGCCGACAACAAGCATGTCAGGATGCACTCAGGCATAGGATATCGGTGGAATATTGGCGTATGTTTCGTGTTAAATGGTAAACAATGAATAAGTTGAGATAGCCTTTCCAAATCAAGAAGTTGCAAAATAGTTTTCTAGTTAAAGAGATGCTTAGGAACAAAATTGTGATATGTCCATCAGATATGAAAAATAAATAAAATAAAAAGCAAATAAGGTAAATTGTTGGCTAATATCATTATGTTTTGATATGTTAAATTGGCATGCACTTAAAAATCATTGGCAACCTTATTCTCTGTAACATAAAGGTTTACCCCAATTGTCCTTAAAGTAGATAAATATATGCACTCTATCTGCAGCAATATGCAAACAAGTAAATGAAAATTCTTACCACAGTAATATGTGGTCAAAACACGTGCATCAGGTGCATAAGATCTTATGTCACAAGACATGCTACGAATCAATTCATACTGCTCCAAATTCAATGGCTGCACAGTTTAAAATAAACATGTTATATACAATGAAATAGCAGATGATGACCTTGTTTGAAAGAGCTCATGTGTCATCAATAATGTTACTGCTCCGTATCCAGACTTCAAAGAGCAAGGGATTGGTTAGTATGTTAACTTGTAACCAGTGAAAACACAGGCTTAGTCATATCAACATATGACTTGAGAAATTTATTCTAATTGTAAGAATGTAGTCTAAAATAACAGCACCTCATCCCACAAGTAGAAGTAAGCTTTTGGCCAATGATGCTTTGACTTCAAGATTTCGATTTCCTTTCGCAGAGACTCTCTCGCCTCACTGCTACTGTTGAATTCAATGTGATAAAAACATTTACTAAACCATAAAAAGATAAACTAGTTAAATATATACTGAAAAACTTGAGGTTTACCATGAAAGAATAGGAGCATAAGGTACAGCATAGGCAGCTAATCTTGGATCGGAATAATATTCTTCAGATCTTGGATGGTCGGCTAAATAATGGGAGTAACCAAAGAAGATTGTTTATCAAATGTGATACTAAAAACCTCTCTAAATTTGTCTAGATCTTCAAATCAGAATAACCATATTTTTGGTGAATTAATATAAGATCAGACGCGGATGGCATACCAGGCCATGGACAAGTATAAGCTAAAATTCTCATGCTATCACCCCATCTGCAAAAGTATGGACTTATCCTGTACTGAAGAAGCCATTTGAAGTGGCAATCTAATGCATCATACCAGCCCTCACTCCCATGTTGCACACCAAAGCGATCCTCAATCACAGTTTCAGATACCTACTTAAAAGTCAAAAAATACAAAATGTTTTTTTTGATATATCCTTGCAAGGTGCATACTTTTGAGAAAAAGATTTATAGACAAATCGCAACTGGATTTGACAGTGCATTCAGAAAAGGTTTTAGCTATTAACAAGCAAATTATTGCATATTATAAAGTTTAGGATTATAAATAACACTGCCAGTATGAGCATTTGCAAAAACACAACTTTCATTTTTCAGAAAATAAAGCCAATTTGGGACAGTATAGTCTATGCTCCTTATGCCATCTCTAATTCGACAAACTTGTCTCAATTTTACTTCTCTGGATATATTCATATTATCATACAAATTTCTTCATGAACCATCATTTTAGTCAAAAAAAAAAAAAAAAAAAAAGAATCTATTTGAAGATTTTATCGTACCTAAATCAGAAAAATAAACGATAAAAAAAGACATAAAATTAAAGAATCTTCCTAATAACATTGATATACAAAACAAACACAACATCATAGTGCAATAGAACAAAAATAAGAATGTGTGATATAGTAAATATTTTCCAATCATGACTAGCAAATTCATGTATTTCAGTTTGCTTTATATCAAATTATGGCCTTTCTATGATGTTCAAGGATAAAGTTGAAAGTAAGCTAAAAAATAAAGTCAAAGTAGATATGGAAAACAGAAGTTCCGGCCAATTATATCAGAAACAAGGACGAGACAGAAGCAGTGTAGAAGAGCAACATATTGTAAATGGTTTAGTTATCTGGCACATATGATTGGATAACTTTACGAATTAAAATACGAAATTCAAATCTTTTAAACAAAAACACCAATGTTCAAAGGATACACCAAATACAGCTGGAAGAGAAGGTGTCAATGGAAGAGTAAAATCCCAAACTGTGACATTGATTTTCAAATGAATTGAAATATTTGACAATGCATCTTCATCCATCATATCACATGATCCATTATCTTCATAAAACTCATGGAACACTGGCAACAGAAGGATTTTCTTCAAAGAAGAGGTAGCTGATTTCAATCGTTCTGCCTATCATGATAAACAAGCCACAAGAAACACATAATAAAATTAATTCACTCAGTATATCAAGAAGCAATTTCAGAACTAGAATCCTACCACTTCCTCTAATGGTTTTCCATCAACAGGTTCAACCAATTCAAGGCAGTTTTTCAGTTCTCTATTTAACTTGTACTTGTCAGCTTTAGCTAGTGTATGTGCAGAAGATCTACAATGAGGAGCAAATCAAGCAATAAGTCTCAAAGATAGAAAATAACTGAACATTACAGAATAAAAAAAGTGTTTTTTAAATTAAAAAAACATTATTCATTATATAGCATATCTATAAATAACAGTGCATATGGTATGATCTAACTCTGCATCAGCCTTCAAAGCAGTAATGAGAATCAGGCCTTCATAGTAACCAGGTGGCTGCTCAGCAGGAACATCAACTGAGACCCAGATGGATGTTGTTGCTCTGTAAAAGAATAAATAGTTCATGGTGAAAGAAAACTACTACTTGAATATATTTCATCAAGTCATGATAGATATGAACATGATTACATAATTGGCATTAAACACAGTACCCAGGAAGTAGATTTATTTGACTGATTGGCAGACTAAGAGGTACAAGAGCATCAGGCACACCAAGGATCGGGACCACATGCCGCATTGTCAAGGACTGACCAACTAGCAACCTACAAGGGCTACCATCAACAACATGGGATACCAGAGCTAGTAAAGTAAAACCTTAAAACAGTAAAATATAACTTAGAAGAAGAAAAACATGAGTTAACCTATCACCAGCAGCGGAACAGAGATCGGAGCACTGAATCTGCACAGTGCCAGCCATGCCTGAACTGGCCCATGAAAGTTTGGGGCGCATAGCAATCTGAACACTCTCTTTTTCATTTCTTGCCGCCAAAAGAGAGACCTTTGACCAAAATATTTACAGAAAAAAAAACAACTAAAGAAAATGGAAGAAAACATAAGCAAGAGAAGCTACTGGTTATGATCAGAAATGATAAGAAAAGAATTATATGTTACACATCAAATTAACATAACAAATCTGGCTGAAATGCAAAGTAACTTTCAGTTTAAGTAGGATATCATAACTTTGTGTTGCACAAAATCTTGAGGACTTAAAAAACATATGCTGCAGCCCATTAGCATAGCTTAGGTCTATAGTTTAAGGTCCTTACTTAATGATGGTTCGATTATATGAAAGGTTGAATTAGTCATGATCCAGTCAAGTAAAATAAGCATTTCTGTTGTTACAAGGTGCTACTTGGAACTATAAATCTACCACTCAGTTTTCAGCTAACCCCCTTATTAGCAGTACAAAAAATCTGGGAAACAAATTTATATAGAAATTTACATAATACTACCGAATAAGTAAACCTTGATTCTAAACAATCAGAGGTTTGTGCATACACTATTGCATGGTCCCATTGAACTCAAAATCATGAAAATGCTCAAGGCAATACCCAACATGCTAAATACAGAGACATTTGAAGACTTCCTTAATGTTCACGAGTCATTTCCAGATAAAATTCTGTCCAATTACATATGAACAAGTTTTCAAAGGAAAGGCCCTTCAAGTAGGCTACAACCATACTTATTCCTTGTATTTTATTTTGTATCCTCCATTTTAGCATAGTCATTCCATCAGATTTACCAAACTTTTCTCTATTCCCTAGATGAGACTATTTCAATGAATGTTATTGTAACAAATAGTCAAACAACTCTTTCCCTAGCTTGGAAAAACAGTAATTTTAGAAACAATAAATAAGTGCCAGATAAGTTAACACAAAAATATGATCCCATCATACTTTTTCAGTGAATTTGAAATTAACAACAAAAGAGAATTTATCAGATTGAAAAAAGCTACCGAAAGAATATAGATTTATGAGTATTACTAGGTGTGTACAAAATAAAAGACAAGAAACTCCTTGAGGAAGATGATAATATATTAGCAAAAATGAAGAAATTATTATTACAAATTGTGTAAGAGACACTCACACAGAAACTATAATTGTAAGTACTGAAAATTTTAAATACAGATTTCATTTAGAAATCAAACAAAGAAAACTTTAAAAGGGCAAAAATAAGAGTCTAAATCCTAACTCCTAATATCTCTGTTTGAGTTTCAAGAATAATTTAGAGATATATAACTTATTAAACAAAATGAACAAGAATTAGAAAATCTATGACTATGAAAAATGAGATTTTAGTGTTGGTCTAAGAATAAGGAGCATGCACAACATTGATAGTCCATATTATTGTAGATAAAGTTAATGGAACATCATAAAATCATTCGGAAAGGGTTATTCAAAAGCAAAAAGTCTGTACAAGAATTTTAAATAGATTGGGTATTGCAGAAATTAGACATAAATTTTTATTCTATTTAATAAAAAACATATTGTACAACCCGACTTATATATGATACCACATCTAGAAAATAATGAAAGAGCTTCTAAAACTAGCAACAACTATATATATATATATATCAAGAGAATAGGGTAATAGCTGCCTATATCCTCAAAGATCTTCTAGAATTAATAGCTAATTAACAACTGTAACTATAAGTAAGATATCCTACACTATTCTAAACTCCCTTCAAGATAGGTTGTAGTTGTTGATTAAGCATAGCTTGGAGCTTAAATCTTGAAAGTTCTTCCATGGTAAAGTCTTAGTGAGAAGATGTTGTTGTCCAAAGACTATTCTGCAGATGAAGTAACTTGATTATTCTCTCTTATATTTCAATCTCCACGTGTTTCATTCTATCATGATGCATTGGGTTCTTTGCAATATTGATAGTTGACTTATAACATAATATCTTTATAGGTTCTTCGACAACGATCCTTAACTCCTTTAAGAGTCTTTATAGTCACATCCTTTCACATATAATGTGTTATTGTTCTAATTCGACTTCTATATTGTTTCTTAACAGATTGTTTCTTGCTCCACATGTAACTAAGTTTCCCCATACATATGTGCAGTTGCCAGAAGTATAGGGTTCATTTTGATGTAGAGGGCCATGGGTTCATTTTGATGAGTAGGGACATCTATCTGGCTAATAACCAGATTTGATAAAGTGTGGGAATATCTAGGTCACTAATCTTCGTAGTAGCGATGTACCACAACTGATATTCTTGTGTGAAACTACTCTCCTCAAAATATCAAATTTTTTGTAATATGGTTTATGTTCAAAAAACGTATCATTCATGGAGTTATAAAATTTTCTTGTAATTGGAGAATAACATTTGTACCCTTTTTGTGTGAAGAATACCCCAAGATCTAGGATCAAATTTTCCTCAGTGTTGGCTATGAATGTGCACAAAAGAAAAGCAGCCAAACAACTTGAGAAGGAATACAAATATGAGATGTGTGATTGTTTTAAGTAGTAACTAACATGGGGTCTAGAATTTTGACACTTGAGAATGCATTCTATTTATGAAGTAGGTTGTAATGAGAATGGCTTCTCCCCGATACTGATTTGGTGCATGTCTAGAGGACATGAGAGATTAGGCTAATCATAGGAGACATTTTTTTTGGCTACGCCATTTTATTAAGGTGCATCAACACAAGAGCTTAAATAAATAATCCGTAATCACTAAGAATGAATGCAAAATATTCCTTTACATTGTCGGTTTTTAAAATTTGTATTTTAGTTTGGAATTGAGTTTGAACCATGGTATTGAATTTTTGAAATATAAGAGCTATCTCAGATTTTGGAAAAACTCATGTAAGTGTGATCATCTATAAATAACATGAACCAACAGGTCTTAGACGGTCCTCAAGCATCACTATGGATTAATGGAAAAGGTTGTGATTCTTTATAAGGTGAATTCGAACAATAATTTGGAATATATTTTGCAAATTGACAAATTTGCCATTGAAACTCATTCAGATTTTTCTTATTGAAAAAAAATGCAAAAAGATTCTTGAAATATATAAAATTAATGTTTTAACTTATGATGTCATCACATAATAGCATTGTCCACTTTTAGAAAAACAGAAACTAGATTTTAGCTTACAAACACTAAATAACCCACATTATGACTTTTCCTTCCATGAGAATCATTCACCTCAAATAGCAATCCTATTTATGGGGTGTCACCACAATCTAGCAACCCCACTAGCCCAACTTGTTCTAGATCTATCATCCAGCGAATAGAGACAAATACCCAAATCGTTGGGAAAAGTAAAATCCCTAATATTCAATACTTTAGTTGTCATAGCAAAGGTTGTGGCATCCAAGTACTCAGAGTCGTAGCCTTGAAATAGGAACAAAACCATAGGAATTAATCTGTGCATTATATCCTTTCAATATTCATATAGGCGACCCATAAAAACACTAACATCTTCCACATATATGAAAAACGCAGGAGTAAAATGACAATTTCATGATGAAACCACGTTATTCTGCGTCACTGTAAACAAATCTACAAGGTATCAAGTGGATCTTAGTCATTCCAGTCACATGCATCGGGTGAGAATTAGTATGTTTAAGCTAATTGAGCAATGGGTATCTGTTTACAGGCGTATCTGTTATATTTTACTCAATCTTTGAGAAAATACTTTTTAAAAGAAGCAGAGTAAAAAAAAAGCATCCATTGAAACATAAAAGAAAATATATTTAGTATTGATTACAATTATTGAGCAATGGATAACTGTTTGCAGATATCTGTTATATTTTGCTCAATCATTGAGAAAAAAAAAACTAAAGGAAGCAGAGTAAAAAAAATATCCATTGAAGTGAACAAGAAAATACATTGAGCAAGTTAGAACAATCAGTTTGTATATGTATAAACATTAGTTCTGAACCTCAAAAAAGTATTTCAGCTGACATTTTAAGTTGCATTATGTATTGCCATAATATCCAGAGAATATAAGCATGAGGATGATGATTTACAATAACAACCTTAACATTGCCCTTATAAACTTCAAGATAAATTTCAAAAAAGTAGTATTTATAATGAGAATAAATTACATGATCAAAAGGCCGAGGCATGTCTTGCTCACCAACATTTGCTGTGCTAGGCATGCACCATACTTGCAACAAGTCTGCTGATGGAATCTGAGTTGGATCAATTACACCTCTGCCAAAGTTGGAGCACTCAACACTACCATCAGTCCAACCATAGCCAGTGCCCCCTCCAGCAATACCTTCAACAGGTGGTACAATGAAATTTGGCGGATTTACCACTAACAACATTCAAAGACAAGGAAAATTAGTCATGCTTTGAATAGAGTCATATGTATTAAAAAAAAAAAAAAGTAAATAAATGAAGGGATACTTCATTTCAAGAAGACAGATACATTCATATTCCAAAACTTACTGTTCCACTTCCCTGGAGCTCTTTGTTATTGTTTCAAATACATTCTAAACATAAATTTTCTACTAATACTATACAAATTTCTACAGATTTCAATGTAGATGTCATCAATGCATGAGATCAATTTACCTTAGACAAAAATTAAAAATATCCATAAAAATGCAAAGTCTGCCTTGGAATTTAAATGTACAAAACCAAATAAACAAGTATGAATATGTCATGCATGTGTATATTGTTATGCTTTATTGATAGAGTTGTATGCATAAGTAGCCAAGATTTCAAATTACTCCACCATATATAATGGGTAATATATCATATCAAGTTGTGCTTCCCAGTACTAAACAGGAGTATGTTTAGTAAACTGTTGCTAATGATTTGTCAAACAGCTCTCTATTATACAAGAGAGAGAAACCAACTATGTTGGCATGCACCAACTGTACATGTTCATTTAGCAAAGGGGAACTAACATAAAGGATCTATCAGTAAACTATTGTTCCCAGGAAGACAATATGTCCATGCCAAATTAGTAATATTTACCTTCAATTTATCATTAGTTCATTCTTTTGGAGTTTATTTCTTCACTAATGTTTTTGATATTGAAACAAGAACTGAATATTCATTGATTCTTAGCCATGAGCACAAAAAGATAAGTTTAATGGAGAACACTGTTATAATCTGTGAACCGGATGGAGGGCGCATGAATAGGTTTGGCCTGAAATTGCAATCTCTCAACTCAATTTCTTGCTTGGTTAGTTCTTAGTTGGCAACGGATATATAAACAAACAACAATACAAAATTCATGGATACAGCTAACATTTCTACTTTACATGTTTCAAAATCTCCATTTCTTATTCCATGGCCTACGAATAGGCCTCGTCCGGTGATCAAGATTTGATCCAACGATTTTGAATTTTAGTAAATTTTATATTTTGTGTTATTATTATTATTAGTTATTTATTTTGAGATTTAATGTCATAGTTGTAGATCCAAGTTCAAGTAAAACATGTTCATTTGCAAACACTCAGAGCTTTTTGTTGTACTCAAAGGTGGATAAGTTTATTCTTTGGCTTCCATATATATTTCCTTATGCATGAATAAATAGATTAAAAGGATTATATAGCTTTCATAACTGTTTTGAAAATGGAGATTAAAACAATACTTAAAATATCATAATTAAATATTAAAAAATAAAATAAACTATTGAGAGTTAAATAAATCGATATTTTTTTATGCAAGGTTTCAAATTACAAGTCATGCCGGAATTTCAACATATGATCGAAATGATACAATTTCGGTATTATATCAAACCGTGTCAATATATTTTAATAATTTTCAATTATAAAAATACATTAATTAAAAAATATATTTAGTAATATTTGATTGCTATAGATGTTTATTACTAAGTTATATTTGAGATGTTGAATGGTGAGCTCAAGTTTTGATATTATCTTACGAGATGTTTGATATTTATTGGATCTTTTGCAACAATTATTCAGTATAAATTTAAAATCTATATTTTTAGCATTATTGCACATAATTAAATAGTCTTAATTACAATCTTATTGTAGAGGCATGAAGTCCAAGAACTTGCATTTATAATACAATAACAACCAAACCCAATCTTACTAGGTGGGATCAACTATATGGATCTTTTTTTTTGACATTGGGCTTATCCGGTTTATCCCTTGCTACATAATCATTTATATTTAAATAAATTTATCTTATTTTATTGTTACTAACCAAGTCTTTTTTAGCCTTCACCTTTCTCATTTGATGTATATATTTGTCATAGTTTCACATCGTCTAACTGGAATATTTATTAGTCATCTAAATATATGTATGTATCATCTTAAACGTATCTTCGAGAGTTTTCCATCAATAGGTGTCACCCTAACTTTCTCTCTAATATTCTCATTTCTTATTTGTCCATCCTCATATCTCCACACATTCACCTTAACATCCTCATCTCTGCAACTACATCTTTGCTCATGTGTTTGAGTCATAACTCAACATTTAGCTCCATATAACATAGCAATTTTAATTCTCATTTTGTAGAACTTGAATTTATAGTGATGATGAAAAGTAATCTTCAGTTTCAAGTTTATTGCAAAGACATTAAGTCTAAATCCGAGATCTTAAATTTATAATGGTCTTGAAGATTCATTTTCAGTTTCAACATCTTTAGATATATTTTGATGATTTTAAGAATTGATTGTATTACATTTATTTGAAAATTTTAAATTATTCAAGGATTAATGTAATTTAATATTTTGAGAAAATGTAAGTGTTGCTTAAATTTTTATTGCATAGTAAAAGGATAAGGGGATGATAACTAATACATTGATACATTATTATATATATATATAGAGAGAGAGAGTTTTCTTATCCTGGGCACGTCATCGGTGGGCGACACACTAAGGGAGGTGCCTTCCATGTATTGGATTGAATCGTGTGTGTGTGTGTATATATATAATTAAGTTAAATTAAAGTAATATTTTAAAATTTAGGATTGAGTCAAAGCCGATTTAGAATAAAGTAAGTTTAAAGTAGATTTAATTTAGATATATTTTGATCAATTTAAAATTAAAATAAATTTATATATAGAATTAATGTATTCATGGTAGTATATTTTATAAAGTTAAAAATTATATTATGTATAATTTTTTCTATCTTTCAATTTTTTTTTTCTCCCAAGGGATAGAGGATGAGGGGGGAAACTAATAAAATATACAAATAAGAGAAAAAAAGAATAGAAAATAAATGTGATATACTGCCCTGAGGTTGCGACAACCTCGCAGACAGGTGACGTAGCCACGAGTGGTCTCGCGGCAAGTGAGGTCGTTATGACAACTCAATGCCCAGAGCTAGGCGTCGATGTTAAATGGTTTCAATGTCAATCCACGTCTGAGCATCTAATTCCATTCTTTTATGTTGGTCACACATGAGGATAAATACAAAAAAAAAAAGGATATTTTAAAAATATAAATTTAATTTTAAATGAATGCTCTAATTTACTCTATAATTAATCATTAGAATTGTTTGACCTTTCATGATACTAACTAATATCTATATCTCCATGTTGTATATTATACTAATGTATAAAATGTGAACTCAAGGTAGTAGAATAATTGTGGTGTAAAAACTTAAAGTGAAACAATGATAATTTTAAATGGAGAAAGGAAATACTAAAAAAGTATAAAACTTTGAGTATGGTCTTATACTAAAAAACCTGACCACCTGCCTATAGGTGTGGATGTGGTAGCGAGCGGTTACCACAGTTAATATTTATTTGTGTGAGAGTGATATAGGGCCTAAACATTATTAGGCTATGAGGACCTTGCCTTCCATTGATTTAAAAATGAAAAATGATAATTTAGAGTAAAATAGTGGCTCTCAATGTTCATAAATAATTGAAAGAATTTTTTTTTTAAATGATTATATATATAAACTAAAGAAATCAAAAGAGAATTTAAGGTTATAATATAATATTATAACTTGCCTATTTTTCTTGGCCTCTTAATATTAAAACTAAATGGATTTCTTGATTACCCACTTAGCAAATCTATACTTATTTTCTACTTTTCCTTAGCCTCCATTTTTGCCAGCAAAGGTACCCTTTTGAGATTAAAGTTGATTCAATTACATTGTAGAGTTTCATTGTAATTTGTAGAAAAAATATAAATATATAAAGTTCATTGAATTTCCTAGTTATCTTAAGTTAGTAATTGTTTGAATCGTTCTTAGTTTTCTTTTATCACATGATCACCAAGAAGGTACCTCCTGCTATGTGGGAAAACCCTAGGGCATGACAATTTTAGTTAGTGTCATAGCATGATTTGCTATTATATCTGTGGATTTCTTATTTATGGTTTTTTTTTTTTTTGTGTGATTTTTAAATATAAGAATATACATATGTAAATAGAGAATTGTAATAATTTTTAGTTACAATTGATTATTAAAAATTTTATTTGGTTTTATTAGATTATGTTTGGAAGTGGAATTTTAATAATTTTTAGTTACAATTGATTATTAAAAATTTTATTTGGTTTTATTAGATTATGTTAGGAAGTGGATTGCTCATGGTCGTGGTTGTGACTATAGAATGGACATGGGCATGGTCATAGCTATGGTCATGGTCGTTCACATAAACATATGTGTGTTCCTCAAGAAGTTGATCAAGGCTTGAAAGATGTACCTATCTCCATCTCAAAGACATTATCAGAAAGTCTGATCTTGGTGTAGGAGTTGTTGGTTAATTAGGCTAGTATGCAGCCTGCATTAGACCCGGAGAGGTAGGGCTATAAACGAGTCAAGCGGAGCCTTGTTTGACAAGGTAACCAAGCTAATTCAATCCTAAAATAAACCAAGCTATTGAAATGGTCGTTCAAGTTTCATTTAATTTCATTTTATGAGTTTGAGCATGGTTTAAGTTTGACTTAAGTTTGGTTCATTTAGATGTTATGAGTTCTCAATTTGAGTTTTTTTGATTGTTTGAAACCTTTTGCATTTTAAGCTTATTGGTTGGTTAGCATGTTTCACATTAGAAGCTTGTTTTGCTTTTTTTTTTTTTTTTTTTTTTGAGAGGTTCTTTGTCTATTTACAAGTTTGATAAAAGCTTTGTTGATGAATATGGTTCACAAACTTTGTCCATGGACATTTGTTCACGAACAATTCATAATCACTATTCATGAATATTAATGAGTAAACATGTGCTCAAGTTTGTACATTTAGTTTAATGAATTCTTAAATCTAGTTGATTTAATTGATATTATGAATATTGAACGAATATAAATAAGTTCTTACCGAGATAAATACCAAACTTGCTCATGAAAGTTTAGCTCATTTATAGCCTATTAAAAGGGATCCTTAGGGAAACCCTACGGCAGATAACAGACATAATTGTCGACAAGACCCATGTTGTTTTGTTTACTAGAACAGTAACGATAACAATGACAAACCATTTACGTACTTTCATAGAGTACCAAGCCCGATAAAGGAGGAGCGTTGTGTTAGGTTGTCAGCCAGTGTAAAACTTTGGCAAAATTCAATGAATTGATCCATTAAACTATTGTGTTAATGCTAGGTTGTTCCCCGTAAGAAACGCATTGCAGGGTCCGACTATAACATCCCGACAAGGACCGCTACATCTCCAGAACTCGAGTATAGTGATAAATATGTAAGAGTTCATGTTGCAGAGAAATATCATTGCTGCGTCTTCGTGAGAACTTGGGTGTAGTGTTAAATAAGCAAGAGATCTCACATCATAGGTTAGAAAAGAACAAATATGATAAGAAAACTAATAGTTTAAGATTTGGAATACGGAACACAAGAACCCCACCGGTAAATCGATAGAGATAGTAGATACGACGATTAGAAGAAAAATTAGTATTTTGTGTGTACAAGAAACAAAATGGGTAGGCGAGAAGACAAAGATGATAGAGAACTCGGGTTTTAAGTTATAGTACACACAAGAAAGAGTAAAACAAGAAATAAAGTGGGTATTGTTATAGATAGTTCGTTAAAATATGAAGTTGTAGTAGTTAGAAAAGGAGATAAAATTATAGCCCTTAAGATAATAAAGGCAAAAGAAACTATGAACACAGTTAGCGTATATGCACCGCAAGTAGGATTAGATGAAGCTACTAAATCAAGGTTTTGGGAAGACTTGGATGAAGTATTATAAAACATTTCGTCAAATGAAATGATTTTAATAGGAGGTGATCTAAATGGGCATATTGGAGTGAAAAATGAGAAATATAAGAGGGTACATGGGGTTATGGGTTTAGAACGAGAAATGAAGAAGGGAAAACTATATTAGATTTTGCAATAACATATAACCTAATATTAGTTAATACATTTTTTAAGAAGAGAGAACAAAACTTATTCACATTTAAAAGTGGGAATAATAAATCGCAAATTAACTTTCTAATGGTTAGGAAGAGGGATAGAATGATTTGTAAAGATTACAAGTTTATTCCGGGAGAAAACTTAACTACCAAATATAGGTTGGGAGCATTGGATATGCGCCTCAAACATAGTATCGATAGAAAGAAAATATATACGACTCCTACAATTAAGTCGTGGAAGTTAAAAGATGGGAAGCAAAATATATTTAAGGAGAAGGGAGGAGTACAAACATTAGGTGAAATATACGGTGACTCTAATATGGCATGGGATAAGATGATATCAAAGTTAAAAATAGTAGCTAAGAGTGTACTTGATGAGTTAAAGGAACATACACCACTAAGTAAGGAATCTGAGTGGTGGAATAAGAAAGTACAAGAGAAAGTGAAGGAAAACGAATAGCTTATAAGGAATTATATATTTGTAAGAACGAGGACAATTTTTAAAAATATACAATAACCGAGAAAGGGGCTAAGAAAGTAGTGAATGAAACTTTTGAACGATTATATCAAAATTTGAATACAAAAGAAGGGAAAAGAGACATTTATAGAATAGCTAAAGTGAGAGAAA
>JBAMIE010000029.1:8295199-8305512 GCA_037177295.1 Kaempferia parviflora | reverse complement strand
ACCCCGCCATGCGTCTGACGCCTGTGTACCTGCATTTATCTCTTTCCATATCCGTGGGACCGGCTCTAGGGGGCCGTTGATGTGGCGGTTCCACATTGTAAAGACTATTACATTAACCTAGGGTCACCCCACCATGCACTTGCATGGACTTCCCTTTATATATGTAAGGTTGACACTAGGAGACCGCTAAGGTAATGTATTTAACTTTTTTTTAAAAAAAAAAATTTGTAAAGACTACTACAAACACTTTGCGATTTTGGTTATTTTGGTTGTAAACTAAATTCTTCTTTGTGGAACCAGCCTAACACAGTGCCCAACCCTTTAAGGGCCAGCCGGACCTTCGCCAACTCGATCGAGCACAACCGTGTGTTGGGCCAGACACAACTCATATGTTGGGTCTAGCATAACCTACATGCTTGGTCAAGTATAACTCGCATGCAGGGCCGAGCATAGCCCTTGTATTGTTAATTAATTAAAAATTATTGACCTTTCCGGGGAAAGACACACCCACATCACATATCTTCCTTGAAAAAAAAATGGATTTTATTTTCCCTAAAAGTTGCATTGTTGATTTAAATATCATTAACAACAAGAATCCCAATCATTATTAAATCTATATTGTACTATTCTTAAACAAAAAGAACAACTTACAGATGTTAACAAGCTTAATCACTTCCAACTATATATTTGTGGAATTAAAGGGGAATTATCATCATAAAGTAAAAAATAAGATTAAATGATTTCCATTTTTAAATCCTTTGATGCCATTCTATATCACTGCAAGCACAAAATTAAACCAGAAATTAGCAACAAAAAAACCCACATCTTCCCTGATAAAATCTTAATATGATAAATAAAGTTTAAGTGAGTTTCTACAATAGATTATTGAGAAATAAATATTTACCGACCAACTATGTGGTTTCCATATCTGGCAAGATCTCATAAAATCTAATGATTAGCAGAAGAAATCAAGATCTTGTCATGCTTAATCCGGTGCTCCCATCAGCAGATGAAACTGCAACATGATCTGCTACTTAAATTTTCTCCACATATCCATAATCTTTACAATTTGGATCATGAATAAGAAGATCAGATCATGCTGGCAGCTTCAGCTTCTTGTGGTGCACCATACTGATCAGAGACACACAGAGAGACAGAGAGAGAGGTCTTTAAGGAAGTTGTGGAGAAGAGTTAGAGGAGAAAGGGAGGCATATATAGAAGGAAGATACATGAAACAACACCTGTCTCTATGTTCTTTTATCCATTGGTTAATTAGAATTGTACAGGGCACTACTTGAAAAGATTTTTTGTCTATAAAAAAACATAAACTGAAGAATAACTACATGATAAAAAAGGGTTCATAGATTATATCAAAGAGATTAGAATGTTGTGAATTATGAAAATAAAAGTAAAATAATTAAAGGTTTTAAAGCGTGTAGAAGTAACCAGAGACAGACAAGATAGTCGAGGGGTAGTAATTCAGAGAGCACGCATGCTAGGGTTAGAGTTGAGGTTGACAGTCCCAGTGGCCATCGATGAGCAGTATGTATCATAGCATTAGGTTGCAGGTGGTAGCTAGGGGTGCAATGCATGCACAAGCCGTACGTGCATGCATGCCAATGCTTGGTGTGCAACAAAAAGCCCTGGCCAGCGATGTGATGGAGAAGAAATTAAGGGTAACATTTAATAATAATCTTTACTGCCAATAAGTTAAGAATTTAGAGACAAATGAGAGAGTCCAATGGATTGTGTTCTTCGAGAGGGTTTCAGTTGGGCTGCGAGAGTTGGATTTGCATGAGTTGTTCCCTCCAGGCGCTTTTCCAAGTACAAATTTTAAAGCGTGGGAGCGTACGTAGTAGGGCTGGAAGTCTATTATCGATAGCTTAGCTTGTTTTTGACCTGACATTTTGACCCTACCCAATGCATATAAATAAAGTTTATCTATAAAATTAAATGAATATTTTATTTTATTTTTTAAATCCATTATTTATTATTTATTCAATCTATTTTAAAAAAATAAAATTGACAGCAGAAAAGTCTTCGGATCCAAATTTTGTAAATCAAGATGATTCATATTACAAAAGGTGAATTAAATGGTCAAGATATGGGGGAGGTATATGCTCGGACACGTCGAGTTTTGACCTCTAGACTTCATGTGACAAACTCTCATATCTTAACCATCGCACCGCCCCGAGAGGACAATCAGGATGATTCATAATTTAATGGTAGCAGGATTGATGTCACAATCTGATTGTTATTACTTGTAGTTTATTGACGGATCCATCCGTCCACTTAGGTTGTAGTGTGGATTCGGACAGACAGCCGAAGGCTACCCGAAAGTCGTTAGAGATGGGAGAGTGGTCGGCCGCCCGTCTGGATTTAAACTACAACCTAGGTGAATGGGAAACCAAATCCTTTGTCCCAAAAATCATCTGTCCCTGTGTCCCACTCGTCGCCCCAGCCCAACATCGGCACCCTTCGGCCGTCGGCCAAACTAAAATTATACCCTAAGGGGAAGGTGAATCCAGAGGGATCGTCGCTGGTGTGATTGACACCTAAATCTGGTCAGATCGGAGTAAACTTTCCTCCATCGTCAATCTGATCTCCTACTTCGATCCGGTCGAATTTAGGTATCGATCGCACTAGCGACGATCCCTCTGGGTTCACCTTTCTCTCAGGGTATAGTTTTAGTCAGATCGACAAACAGAGGCCACTGGTGATAGGCTGGGATGATGAATGGAATATAGGGACAGATAATTTGTAAGACAGAGGATTTGATCTCGGTGGATGGATGGGTTGATAAATTTGTTAATGGACCCTAAATAATTATGGCCATCTAGCTAAGTGTGGACCAGAGCATCGTTGATCAAGTGTTCCTCTTGGTCAAATTTTATGAGGTCCTTGCTTACGCATTTGAGCAAATTATTTCCAGTGCCGTAGCTTTCAGCGTCTCAATTGATTCCAGCCTTCCTCTATAAACTCTCCATTTCACCCCTGTTCAACCCTGAAGCAATGGCTGATCATGTCGAAATCGAGATTCCAAGAGTGAAGCTGGGCGCCCAGGGCTTCGAGGTACGTCTACCCTTTCTTAATCATGCTTCATTTCTTTTCCAAGTTCTCCGATTTTCCATCACCCGCCTCAAAGATCGCTCTTTTAGGTCTCCAAATTAGGGTTTGGTTGCATGGGTCTAACTGGGATTTATAACTCCCCTGTAAGCGATGAATCTGGCATCGCCGTCATTAAGCATGCTTTCGACCATGGAATCACCTTCTTCGACACCTCCAATGCCTACGGTCCTCGTACCAACGAGATCTTGCTCGGGAAGGTTTCAATTTTTGTCAAATCGCTCCACTGCTTACTGATTGTACAAGAGAAAATTGATGGTTTAATTGGGTTTAGGCGTTGAAGCAATTGCCACGAGAAAAGATTCAAGTTGCCACAAAGTTTGGGATTGTAGCCCATGATAAGAGAGGATTTGTGGTCGATGGCAAGCCTGAATATGTGCGGGCGTGCTGCGAGGAAAGTATGGAGAGGCTTGGGGTGGACTATATTGATCTTTACTATCAGCATCGAGTTGATAAGACTGTGCCGATAGAGGAGACTGTAAGGATTACTTGTGAAAATTTCTAAACTGTTTATCGTATGAAAATGTGTTGTTGTAAGGTAATGATTGATAAATTTTGAGATTAATTGGCAGATGGGAGAGCTTAAGAAGTTGGTGGAAGAAGGCAAAGTGAAGTACATCGGTCTCTCAGAGGCTAGTCCAAGCACCATCAGGCGTGCTCATGCTGTGCATCCTATCACCGCAGTGCAAATGGAATGGTCACTCTGGACTCGGGATATCGAGCCAGAGATAGTCCCACTTTGCAGGTCTGATTTGGTGTCCATTGAAAGATTGAAATGAATAGAGAGGTGCCGTGAGTTCTAAAAATATATATCATAGCTGTGGAATAACATGAAGCAGTAAGTTACACATTAAGTTTGATAGGAATTCGTACTCATTTGAAGTAGATGATAAGGGATATCAATCAGTAATAAGGGTAACATTCCAATTTGTATTTTGTACATTATCAGAGTCATTTCAACAGCATTTAGATGATAAGGGTCAAGGGATATCAATTAGTAATAAGGGTAACATTCCAATTTGTATTTTGTACATTATCAGAGTCATTTCAACAGCATTTCATGTTGATAACTTATCACAGTGTGTCAATGTTATGTATTTCCATAATGAAAACACCATGCAATAGGAGAGACACTTCCACTATTTTTTTCTACTCCATTTGCTAATATGTTCTTCAATGTTCACGCAGGGAACTTGGTATTGGAATAGTTCCTTACAGCCCTCTTGGTCGTGGGTTTTTTGCCGGCAGAGGAGTCACTGAAAATTTGCCTTCTGATTCAGCTTTGGTATAGACACCTTTGGATCTTGAATATTTTGATAGAATGCATTTTGTGATTTTCCATGGCTGCTGGTTACTAATCATGAGTTTGGCTCTATCTATGCATTTGCAAGAACAATATCCCAAGATTTGCGGGTGAGAATCTAGAAAAGAACAAAATTTTGTACACACGAGTAGAGAATCTGGCAAGAAAACACCACTGCACTCCTGTTCAACTAGCTCTAGCTTGGGTTCTCCATCAAGGAGACGATGTGGTTCCTATCCCAGGTATGATTTTTTTTTTTTTGGAAAATCATGATAATGTAGTATTACTATTGTTATTGGAATCCCTATTGTGTTTTACTTACTTTAGGTTTGATCGGTTTGTTAATGGAATGGACACTAACAATGGGAAATTTAATTAACTGAGGTTCAATGGATGGATGAAGATGTTGTGAACTTAATAGGTGAAGCATGTGTTATATTAACAAAGAGTGTAGTGTAAAGGTAAAACACCTTTTGCTGTTAAAACTTCGTTAACTCATTTCCAATTGGAAATCTAACTCTTAACTTCATAATTAGAAAATTGTGATTTCTAAAGTGTCATTCATAATCGTTCATTGGATGGATATCAGCAAGCTTTAATGGGATAGTCCAAGTTCTTAAACAGCTTTATCCTTTCATCTCGCACAAAATTGAAAACTTTGCTATAAGACAAAAATCATTTACCTTCCATCTTCCATCCAAAGCCAGTAGGACACTCACATGAATCTAGCAAATGAAAATAAATTCAGTTTCTCATGAATGCTGCTTAATTACATATATCAAAATTGTGCCTTCCATTTTCAGGGACAACCAAGATAAAGAATTTGGACGCGAACATCGGGTCTTTGAAGGTGAAGCTGACTCCGGAGGATTTAAAAGAATTATCGGATGTAGTGAGTGAAGAAGAAGTTGCTGGTTATCGATCATACAGTACGTCTGAGCCGTACAACTGGAAGAATTCAGATACACCTCCCTTGCAATTACATGGCAACCCATAAGTATAGACTTTTCTTACTATGTTATCTTTTCTTCCATCTCTGCGAGTTAGGTAATTAATAGCAATAGACTTATTATCCAAGCAGTTTGACTAAAGAGCTTGTATGTTATATTATCTTCGACTTGTAATGCCACTGAACATTTACGTATGCAGTGATTTTAACTATTTTTTCCCAAGAATATTCTGTGTAAATTTTCATGGTTGCATGATCATGCTCTTATTTGATTTTGATGTCACACGAGCGGCCCTCCCTTGAGGTACTCCGTGAAGGCCAGCGCCACTATTCCAAGCATGGCGAACCGGCCATTCCACAGCTCTGCGTCCGCCGTCATCACCCCACCGGACTTGGACTGTGCGCTGACACCATTGAGCAGCGGCACCAAGGAGGCCGCCGACAGCAAAGCGGCGGTGCCGGCAAACCACGGCAGCCCTCCGTTCATAAGCTGCGCCGCTAGGTCGTCCCCCTTTGCCAGCTCCACCGCGATCGCCGACACGAAGCCTATCATCGCCAGGCGGCCGTTGATCCTCTCCGGCCCCGGTCCACTGAACGCGAGGATGTCAAAGAACCTTGTGCTTTCCTGCGTCGTCCACGGAAGCAGATTCGTTCATTAATTAATTTTAATTTACAGAGAGAATATACCATGTGTTATGGGTCCATTGTGCTTACCTTGGGCTTCGGAGTTGGTGGAGGAGTACTCTGAAGAGGCTGCGCTGGAGTTGGGACGGTGATCGGCGGTTCCTGAGAACGTTGTTCCTCAGCTTGACACCTCACCGGCGACACACGCCCCACGCGCTTGGGCAACAACAGAGGATTAGAAGGCAGAGTTGCAGAGTAAATACTGGAGCCTGCGATGCATGACTGCAGCATTGCTGATGGTGCGGCCATGGCAATCTCTGAGCTAGAAAGCAGTGATCAATGGAGTACTTGCTGACAATCAATTGCGATGTTGTGGGAAGGAAATGCGGGTATTTATAGGAAGAGAAGAGAAGGGAAGGTAGAGGGGTGAAGGGGCGGAGGAAGAGACGCCACGTCGAGTCGAGAGGCGCGGCCATGGATTGTGCGTCACGTGGACGGCAGCTGTCTTTACATGCACAGGGGCGGCGACGTGGACGGCGGAGACACCAGGAAGAGGTGGAGAACAGTCGGGAAAGATCGCGAATTCGAGGTTTGTGCAGTGGAGTTCTACTTGGGACGCTTGCCTCATCATTTTCGTCTGTCTGTCCTAAAATTAATACAGTGAAGTAAAGATAAATCATTAGGACTGTAAAGGCAAGTTTATCGGGTACAGAAATTTACAGTTTGATAATCTCACAAATTTAACCTCTGTAAATTTCTATTCATTTATCATTTAAACGGTGCCGTGAGAGCGGGACACCTGCTTCCCATAAATCTTGAATCTCTTTAATTTCCGGGGGCGCTGAGGTGAGCGATTCACTTTTTACCATTTGAATCTCTTTAATTTCGTCCCCTCGGAACAGTGCGATGGTTAAGACATAGAAACTTATCACATGAGGTCTAGAGGTCGAATCTCGGCACACCCGAGCATATACCTCTCCATGTCTTGACCATTTGCACTTATGGCTAGTAGCCACCCGTGATTTACCTCCTCCGTGTTGGCTCTGGGACGGATTGACGGGGACGCTAAGGGCGAGCGATTCACCTTTTGCCACTATTCACTATGAAATCTTACCATCTCAATTTGTCTTTTTCTTAATTAAGGTTGTTTCTTTGGATGCATCTGAGCCTCAACTTCGTCATCCTTCACATTCCACCTACATAGTTCACTCTCCTTCGACTATTGTCCTCGTGCTCTAACATTATTTAAGTATCCTTGTTTTTACGATCCTTTAATATGCTCAACCTTCTCTATCATTATATCCATTTTCGTTGCTCTCACGGACATGGTCAAGTTGATACTAGAATTGTCACACAAAAATAAGATCTAAACCCTCTAAACTTTATTCCCTCGGGATATAAGTTCCTCCCATCTAGGAAGTTCTGTGACATAATTCATCATCCTTTGACAAATCTTAGGTATGAACGTTATCATCTTTTTACCACACATTATCGATTCCTCTATCCGCCATTGTCAGTCATAAGATTCCGTGTCTTGTAGATTTAGTTTACTGCCACAATTAGGGGTCTGTCGTTGTGACTTTAAAGCCTTATGCTAGATTGTCTCGCTGCTCGTACTTTGTCTTTAAGACTATTCATTCCTACAATTGACTCAATTGCTTTAATTTCCAATCGACTCTTCTATATCAACCTTCGACACGATCTATGGTTTGTTGCTGTCGACAGATTAATTTGGATTTTGATTAATTCTTTTGGTGATTTTGTCATTAGTCGACTTTTCTATGTCATTATAGTCTACCGATCCAAATCGATACGTGATTGATTCTTGGATTGTGATCACTTCCTCTTCCGATTGTGTCATCAATCCATTGTTTGAGTCTCACTTGACTCGATTGATTCATATAATTTGTTTGTGTTCGAATCGTTTGATGATTGTCTCATCAGTACAAGCACTCCCTTGGGAGAAAAATTCCCCGTTGAACTGACTCTCTCCTACTTCAATCTTCGACAGTTCTTAACCATCGCAACTGTCGTATCTTGTTGCCTACAACTGCCCTCAACGAGATAGTCGAAGCTGAGCGTAACACTAGGTCAATGGCCCGACCATGTCAGATGTTCAATTCCGTAGTCGTCCCCTCCAATGCCTGACCTATCTCTGCCCAATTAACCGTCTCTCAGCCCTTCACTTGTGTGATGGACTATGTGTTGTGTACGGTGTGGCTTGCGTGGTCCACAAGACCATGTGGATGTTCTTTTTCTTTTGGCTACATAAGGTTCGGCGATGGGAGATGAAAATGTAATTTACCGACGGCAGATAAACACAACTATATACAGAGGAAAGGAGAGAAGAAGAGGCCGACCGTGCTGAAAAAGATATCATCATTAGAGTGAAAGGTGATATCACTCACCTTAAACGGTCCAATATCGTCAGTCCTATGGCAAGATACAGGTAGATAAATCACGAGCGATATTTTATCCAATGCGGCGGTCTTTTTTATGGGAAGGTAAGGTACTTAACGACATATTTTATATTGGATAAAAATTAATCTCAAAACTAATTAAAATAAATACCCACACAAATACTATCATTGATAAACCTGAAGCTCACCTCCTTCCGTGATAACTTGATTCCTCATGACCAAAAGTCTTCCTTTAGTACAATGATTGTTGGTTGTCATCTTCTTCTACGGATCGGAAGGTTCGAACTAGTAAAACTCTTTAGTCTTCTCTCGATCAAGAGTTCAGAGTTCTACAATCTCCCCCCATAGTGAATTTCTTGAATAAGAAGGGAATGCATCTATCATCCATGTACCTTTTGTCACACTAAACTTTCTCTTAGCCTTTATAACTTTTTAATTCTTCAAGCCAATTGACCTTTCTTCGTGCGTTCTTAGTGTATTATTTTTACTCCCAAGGAAATAGTGTAGCGCGCGGTCGAACAACTTCGAATCTCATCTTTGATAAATTAACGGATTTAAGACATGGGAGCGTGCCATATGAGGTCTAGAGGTCGAATCTCAGCACGCCCGAGCATATACCTCCCCCATATCTAAACCATTTGCATTTTTTTTTCCATTTGCACTTATGGTTAGTAGTCATCCGTGGTTTACCTCCTCCGTGTTAGCTCTGGGACGGGTCGGCGGGGGCGCTGGGACGAGCGATTCGCCTTTTTTGCCATTTGATAAATTAACGGATAAATTTTTCTTAAAAAAATGATTAACCTAAGAATGATGGATTGATGGATCACCTACTACGAGCACTTTCACATTTAATTTGGTAATCAAAAAAACATCTTGGATCATTCTGAAGGTTAATTAGTGTAAACTAGATACTTTATCAATTAAAAAATAATAATGTATTTTTTTTTACAAAACATATTATCATAAATTTAGTATTTCTGGATCAAATTTGCATTGAATTAAGTGATTATTGAAATATTTAACAAAAAAACCAATAAAAACCATTTAATTAAGCAACAATAAGCGGGCTTTAAAATAGAGTATTCAAAAATACTTTCTAATTTATTCTAGTGACCGATAAAAAATTTTTATAGGGTCAAACCAAATACCCCCGAGATTAGTCGGTTTTAAAAATTAAAAGAAAGTGAAAAATTAACACATAGAAGAACCCTGCCACTTTACATGTCTCATCCAATTGTCTTACAAAATCTTATAGTTTTTTTGTCATCAACCATTGCTAGATCATCAATCTTTGGAGAGTGATAAAGTGGTATAACACCTTCTTAATTTTATTGGCTCCCGAGGAGATGATGTCGCGGTAAAACACATTAATTTATCAGGTATCTAAGGATTGCGTCTCAGCTTAGGTAGAATATCAAAATTTTGGTATACTATATCAAAAATGTCAGTCTTGTAATATCAGTATAAGATTTATATTGAAATTTTTGATATATCATACGGATACTAAAATTTAACTATATATGATATGCAATTTGTATCATAATAAAAATTCGGTATACTGAATTTTCGGTATACTAAAAATCCAATATATCGAATTTTTGGTATATTAAAAAATTTTATATACGGAATTTTTAGTATACTATACTAAAAATTTTGTGTATCAAAAATCATTACGTTGAAAATCTATATATCAAATTTTTGGTATACTGAAAATTCGATATGGTATCAATATGGTTTAAAAATAGTGTATAGAAAGAGTGACAAAGTTAGTGTTGATTTCTCTAGTCATCAACAGAAAAAAAGTGAAAAGTTACCACATAAAAGAGCTCTGTCTCTTTACATGTCTTATCCAATTGTCTTACAACATCTTATAGTTCTTTGTCATCAACCA
>JBAMIE010000029.1:8239904-8253164 GCA_037177295.1 Kaempferia parviflora | reverse complement strand
GATAAGAAAGTTCTTTTTGTTATCTATAAAGCTCTTGATAAAGTTACTTTTGATAAAATAGCCGAAGCTACAACTTCCAAAGAAGCATGGGGGATTTTACAAGTAGCATACAAAGGTGATGAAAGAGTAAAAAGTACGCCTTCAAATCTTAAGAGGTGAATTTGAATATTTGGAGATGAAAAAGTCTGAAAGTGTGTTGGACTACTTTACAAGAGTATTGGTTATTGTTAACCACTTGAAAAGAAATGGTGATGACATTGAAGATAGTCGAGTCGTAAAGAAAATTCTACGCTCGTTGGAGCCAAAGTATGACTATGTAGTTGCGGCCATAAAAGAATCAAAAGATGTCAAGAAGGGGGGCAAGAAAAAAAGGTGTTGAAGTTGAAGAAAGTTTTTTATGACTTGAAGCAAGCACCGGTACTTCCCGCTTTGCATTTTTTATTGGAGATATGGCATTCTTTTAGATGTCGAAAAAGTAACTTATTGTTACTCTTTCCATTGTGAAGCAGAGTATATTGTGGCATCACCATATGTTAGTTATGTTAAGTTTACTAAAGGAGATAAAATTTGAGCAAAATAAAGCAACTTAAATTTGCATTGATAACAAATCGACAATTGCATTGAGAAAGAATCCAGTGTATCATCAAAAAGTAAACATATTGATGTTCGCTTTAATTCTATTCGCAAACATGTGAAGAACAAAGATGTGAAACTAATCTATGTGAAGACTAAAGGTCAAGTTACTAATATCTTTATCAAACCACTGAAGTTTAAAAATTTCATCAAGATGCGTAATTTGTTTGGAGTCACAGAATCAAGTTTAAGAAGGGGTGTTGAAAATTAAATTTGATTTATGGATTGAGATGAATATTAGATAGAGATAAAATTTGATAAAGTAGCCGATATTGGTTAGGATAAGAGTTTATAGAGATAGAATTTAATGAGAATAAGAATTTATGAAAAAAAAAAATATAGGTTTAATGTATTTGATATTAATAGTTATCTAATAAATCTATAAGTTTAATGTATTTAAAGTTAATAGTTAACTAATAAGTCTATAAATATATAATTTATTTTATGAATAAAAAATAAGTTGAATTAAGTAGTTCACATTTTTTTTTCTTATTCCCTTCCCATATATACTCTACTATATTTGTTTTTCCATTATATTTGTGGTCCAAATATAAACAGAACAGCCGCTTCCTTGCATTGATCTCTCCCAAATCTCAGTTCCTCTCTCTCTCTCTGTCTCTCCCTCTCTTTTTAATGGCGCCAACGACCCAGATTCGCATCTCGAGCAAGCAGTTTACGCAGGAACCTATTGCAGCCGATGCCGACGCCGATATTGGGGCTGCCGCCCAGAAGGCGAACAGTCCCCGGCCGGCCAGGTGCAACCCAATCCTGTCGGAGAGCAAGACGTCGATACGGGGAGTGGTGGCGCAGCTGCTGGCGGTGGCCCGCCAGACGGAGAACAACAAGCCGCTGATATCGCTCGGCGTCGGCGACGCCTCGGCCTTCCCCTGCTTCAAGAAGGGCAAGCGCTTCGCAGACGCCCTCGTCGCCATCGTCTCCGCCGCAACCTTCGATTGCTACCCCCCTTCCTACGGATTTCCCTTCGCCCGCAGGTTGGTAATTAATTTTCATAATTTTCTTTTTCCTTTTCCTTTTTTTTTAATTCTCCTTCGCATTTAAGTTCACGTGTTGCCTGCTTCCTTGCCTGCTTGGATTCCCGTATCTTTAAAATTAAAATTAAAATTAAAAATAATTCTAGATTATACTTGTTTAGTGCAAATAATTTATACACGTAGGACCGATCTCAATCCTTATCACATCACGAATCTTTAATGACAGGGCAAGGAGTTGGCCATCTTAGCTAAGCTATATTATCACATAATAAACGGTTTCCTCTCCGATAAAAATTTAACAGTAGTTAATTGAAAGATATCTAGGATAAAATCCTACACGTTTAGAAAAGAAAACGTTTAGCAAAGAGTCTCCTTTTTTCAATTTAAATAGTAATTAAAAATGTTACGAAGTAGAGAAGCTGACGCGTGGAAGGCAAAAAAAAATAGTCTATCGTTATTCCAATCCGACACTATCACTAGGAGCCCATCCCGCCACGCATATTGATAATATAGGTTGTATGTATGGTAATGGTACTCCCCTGCCAACTAGTTGTCTTTTTTCTCAAATTCTATAGAAAACAAAATCCCAACATTTTTCTAATAAGAAAAAAAAAAACATAGATAGACTGTGTAACTGAGAAAAAATAGAATTGAATTATCTTTTTATTTTCTTTGACTCTCTATTTTTCAATTATTTTTGTGTAAATATATAGTTTGTCTTTTGTTTCACTTCCAGAGGTTTCCCATTTCAATTTTCGACCGCTAGAATTGTTACATTTTCTTGTTGGGCTTTCGTAGAGCAGACGCCTTTTTTTTTTAAGTCAAATACCCTCCGCGACTTTTTTAGAAAAAAAAAAAAAATCTAAAACAATAGCGACTAAATCTCAGCGTTTGCCTCAAATCATGAGAATGAGACTGAATCAAAGCAGTTGAGATTCTATATTATTATAATCTCTAGTTTATTTCTAGTCCATGTAATCGTTGGATCGAAGATAAGATTCAAGTATTAATCCATCTTAATCAGATTCAAGGATTGATATACACTGACAAGATAAGGAATAGGGGTATCAAAAAAGAATCCGATCCGACGACTCAACCCGAGTTGACCCGAAAAAAATTAGGTTCGGGTTGGAAATGTTCGGTTGGGTTCAGGTTGGGGGGTTTTGGGTTGAAAATTTTCGCGTTGGGTTCGGATTGGAGGGTTTTGGGTTGAAAATTTTCAAGTTGGATTCGATTTGACCCGAATTTAGGAGTTAGTTGATTTTTATAGAGTTAAATTAAATTTTATTTTGAAAATTAAGATATTTTTATGTATATTGGTATCAATATTAATATAATAATGATGTAATATTGAAATAAAAGTGAAGAATTATTAGAAAAATAGTCAAAAAATTATTTTTGAATAGGGTTATATGGGTTATTTGGGTTGGGTTCGGGTTGATAGGGTTGATTGGGTTAGTCGGATTCGGGTTGAGGTATTTTGGGTTGAAGTCGGGTTCAGGTCGGGCTCAGGTTGAGAGTTGAAAAAAAAATTTATTAATCCGATCCGAATCCGATCCGATCCATTAGATTTGACACCCTAATCAGGAATGATTCAGGGATTATGCCGGGAGGATTCACTGGAATCAAGTGCCTATCAATTAGGAGAGCTTATACGATTTGGAAATATAAATGAACAGAGCAGTCGCAGGGCACCTGTCGAAGGGAGTGGAGCATGGAATCCGAGAGGACGATGTGTACATGATGGTGGGCGGAACGCAGGCCATCCAGATCTGTCTCACGGTGCTGGCAAGCCCTGGCTGCAACCTGCTCCTCCCCCGACCGGGCTTCCCTCCTTACGAGGCCATCTGCGAGGTCGTAGGCATCGAGCCCAGGTTCTACGACCTGGCGCCCCACGGCGGCTGGGGGCTCGACCTCTCGCAAATCCGCTCGCTGGCCGACGCCAACACGGCCGGATTAGTCATCATCAACCCCAACAACCCCTGCGGTGCCGTCTACTCGACCGCTCATCTCCAGCAGGTGCGCCGTAACTCAGTCGTGCATTGAGCTCCACTGTGTCTGCAAGAATTTGATCAATTTTCGAACGTTCATTGATGGCAGATTGCGGAAACAGCCGGAGACTTGGGGATTCCTGTTATCGCAGACGAGATATATGAGAATATGGTTTTTGGAGGAAGCAAATTTGTCCGAATGGCATCCTTTGCGCACTCGACGCCGGTCATCACAATCGGAGCCTTGTCCAAACGCTGGATGCTCCCGGGTTGGCGTCTCGGATGGCTGGCCTTTTGTGATCCTCATGGGACTATAAAACAGGTGAGAGCTACAAAGTTTTTTCATCGTAATAAAAAGATCAGCTTGAACTGAAAGGATCTGCCTTGTGTGATAGATAAAGACGGCAACAGAGACGCTTATGAATGTTACTGCAGGGCCAGTGTCACTGATTCAGGTAGATACCAACTGACCTATCACTATCCACGATGAAAATGAGAATTCAGCATCAATACATGTGTTTTTTTCCATCAAACAGGCAGCACTTCCCAATATTCTCTCTGATGCTCATGAAGATTTCCATTCCCATGTCCTGGAAGTGTTAGAATCCTCACTAGATGCTCTCTATACAAAGATTGAGCAAATCAAGCCACTGCGATGCCACTCCAAACCACAAGGTTCAATGTTCATGATGGTTAGTACTTACTCATCTCTACCACCGTTCTGTCCGATGGAATCTCAGTCACTAACCTTGCCTTCGATTGAAGGTTGAGATCAACACTACACTTCTCTTTGGAATTGAAAATGATATGGATTTTGCATCCGAGTTAATGAGAGAAGAATCAGTGTTAGTTCTACCAGGTAATGCACATTCATGGTTTTCATGATTAAAAAGAGTAAGTGGAAATAGTTTCACAGTATTAATACTTCAAAGTGCAATTACAGGCTCTGTAATAGGAATGAAAAACTGGATCCGAATATTCTTTGGAATTCCTGCTGATATACTGAACGAGGCATGTGATAGGATTCAAACATTCTGCAGCATAAGGCAAATTACGATCAAAAGCATGTAATATCAAGAACAAGAACTGCAGATTCAATAAAGATATGTTGTAAAGCAACCTGATCGATTGTCAATTGAAATTATCATGTAAGCCGTGAATGATAAGGACTAATCAACATAAGATCAGATAATTGCGCTTTATAAGCGACTGCCATTGAAAGAGGTTTCTAATTACATATCAAAAGATTTCTTGGCAACCAAAACAGGTAGACGAACAAAAATAAAACGCCTAGAATTCTTGGGAGGCTGATCCGATCTCTGGTTTACCCTTCCCTCCGCCTTGCTTCTTCGGCAGCAAAACCTGATGGATGTTGGGTACCACTCCGCCATTGGAGATCGTCGCACCAGCTAGGAGCTTGCCGAGCTCCTCATCGTTCTTCACGGCCAACTGAATGTGCCTCGGGATGATACGGTTCTTCTTATTATCCCTGGCGGCGTTTCCGGCCAACTCCAACACCTGGAACAATCAAGAAATGTGAAATTGGGCAGAGAAGGGGATCCCTAGTGAAACACAACAAAACAACGAAGCAATTTACCTCAGCAGCGAGGTACTCGAGGACCGCAGAGAGATAGACAGGCGCGCCGGAACCAACGCGCTGAGCGTATCGGCCGGCCTTAAGGTAGCGAGCGATGCGCCCCACCGGGAACTGGAGGCCGGCCTTCTGCGACCGAGAAACAGCCTTCGTCCCCTTGGCCTTGCCGCGGCCACCCTTCGTCGCCGTCGTCGTTCCCGCAGCCGTCGAACTCATAGCGTCGCTTAAGATCGAAGTTAATCACCGAGAGAAAAAAACAGCAGAGATGGATGCCCCATCGTTAGGGTTTGCGCACGAATTTATAGATGCGTCTCAACGCCCAGATGGCGCCATTAGGAATGGGTCGTCCCGCGGATCGCCAGCGTGGAACAGCGAAAGGCGTCAGATGTGGTGCGAAATTTTTATATCCGACGGTCACGATTGGCTTTCACAGGGCGGTAATCTTCCGCGCTCTGGCTGACGCTGTGTCGCCGGGCAAAAATTTGAAACTTAAAAAATGGGTTATAACTTATTAATGGGCCGGGCTGTTTCTTTAATATTTTGTGAACCGCATATTTAATACATAAAAAATTATGATGTATATCATAATTGTCTCGCAAATATGTTTGTAACTTTGACATGAATATCAACAATATTACATTTTAATCTTTACAATTATATTCATCTCTAAATTTTTAATTTTTTTTATTTTATATTCATCTATAAACGTACAATACACAATCTCTAGGATGGATTAGTCGAATTACAAGAACTAATACCTGAATTATAAAATAAAAAAAAATTATAAGTCGTGTCAACCAAGTTAGGGTCTCACAACTCATAATTGTGTCAACTAAGTTTTAATTTTGTGTTTAAGTTGTGTCAACCGAGTTACATTTGTGTTGACCAAGTTAGCCAAGATTTGAGCATTTAGGTCTCCTATAGTCATATTTTGCAAGTTGATCAACACAAGTGCCTTCATGCTTTAAAGACTTTTTTAGAGATTTCTTTGGCACCTAATGGTCATACAAAAAAACTCTTAAATTTCCCTTAGTTTCTATCAAGTGCCAAAGAAAATGGCAAAGAGCAGGGAAATAAACAACAAAAATATATCTTTGGATTTGATTTTTTTTTTAGAAATATTCACTTTACCCAAAATTAGATCTCTATCGATAAAGGTCAATAAGTAGTTTTACTTGCTCTCGGGACATGATTGAGTTGACTAGTACGAAGCAGAATTACTATTATAGGGTAAGGTTCGAATCTCAGCAAATCAGAGGGAAAAAAGTCCTCCTCGCACTGACCAACTACAGCTTCTCGATTACCTTTTTATATATGCTCATAGGACCGACCGTGTAAGACAGATGGTCCTCTTGAACTACTAAGAAGTTTTACTTGTCTTGTACTCAATTTGAGTGTAATTTTTCAAAATTAGATCTCTATCTATAAAAGTCATTAATAAGTTTTACTTGTCATCTCGGGAGGGATTGATGGATAGTACATGAGGTGTTACCACCAATGAGGTATGGGGTCAAATCCTGACGAAGTCAGGTGCCTGCCCTTCCTTATGCACTAGTCATTGTCTGGGCTAGTAGCCCCCGTGATTTACCTCATTCGTGTTAGCCCTGGGACGAATTGACGGAGGCGCTGGGGCCAAACGATTCGCCACCAATTAATAAGTTTTACTTGTTCCCAACGGAGGATTAAGTTGGCTAGTGCAGAACAGAGTTCAAATTTCAACAAAACATAGGAAAAAGACTTTTCCACACTAGCCAACTATAACTTTTCGATTACCTCCTCGTAGATAGTCACATGGACAACCGTATAAAACTACTGGGATGGTTTGCTACTGCTAAGAAATTTTTACTTGTCTTATACTCATTTTGAGTGTAATTTCAGGATTTAAGGGTTTATTTGTACAGTTACTAGGTCTTTGACTATCTCATAAATCTATTTTAACACAACCACGATAGACTGTCGTGGGAATGTTTTTGATATTTTACTTTTCTTTTTTAACCTAGAATGACATCTAGATCAAGTGTTGACTTAACTGTAAGGGATTTAGTCAAGGTTATTTTCATTGAATGATTTATAACTTATCACTACGAGGATTTCAGACAATATAACTTACTCGTAGATACTAATTAATGAACAATGAGAGATACTTGACACATTATAGGCCAAGTAGGGATGACATTTTCAAACTATGATCCTCTATCTTTAGGATTACTCCAGCTAATTAAGCTCGAATACCTGATTTAAAACAAAATTATAATGTATAAATTTCAATATACTTCTCTTGTTATTTTAATCTATATATATATTTGTCAATTTAACTAAATCTTTGTAATTATTTGTTTATAAAACTAAAAACATTATGAAATACTAAAAATTTTCAAATAGCTTCCCTCACCATTTTTCTTAATGATTTTATCCTTTAATTTTAAAAACATCATTAAAATTTATTTTCGATGATTTTTTTAAACTTATTTTTCTAAGAAAAGTATATTTTTTACTTAGATTTTATTTATTTTGTTTTTACATAAATAATCTCATATAACCATAGTCAAACTAAATAATATATTTATTTTTTAAATTGTCACATTTTAGTGGTGTGTATTCAGGTGCGTACTCATGCAAGCAACTTCATAATCAGTTTGCACGAATATGTTCGTAGTTTTGACTAAGAAGGAAACTGAAAAGAAAATCAAAGGAGAAACTTTAGGTAACTGGAAAGAAAAAATCGAAAGGAGGAAATTATATGTACCTGCGAGAGTGGAATTAATTTTCAGCATACACATATCTTTGGTAAAATAAAAATCATACTATTTTTTATTCTCTTAAGTCACAGTTGATTAAGTTGATTCGATTTACCTACACAGTAATGCAAGAGTACTCATGTCTTTCAAGGCTTCGATTTAAGTGAAGTGTTCCTATTTGATTCTTATTGATTTAGCTTAGTGTATTATTAATGAAAGATAATTTAGCTGACTTAATTAGTTTGCTGATCCCTTTTCATTTTAGTAAAATTCTTACTTCAATAACTATTTAAACATTTCTTTTACTCCAAATATTACATTAACATGCATTTCAATAATTCAATTTTTTTTTTATCAGTTCACATATGAATTGATTCCTTATTTTATGATTTATTTTTCATAGTAGTACCAACCACAAAAAGGGCTGAGTTACGTTCAACGCATCCATTTCTGTTGGATGTATTTCATTTGTTTCTCTTCGGTTCCAAACAATAAAGAATATGATATCTTGTCAATGATATTTAATATTGTTAGCGATGTGAAATATAATATTTTTATCATTATAAATCGATTACATGTTAATGAAATTATTTTTAGAGTATTAATTTTATTATTTTTTAAATAAATTCTAAGGATTTTTTTTTTTTAAATCGGACCCTTTAAAATATAGGATCGGTTTTATTACCTCCCTTCACGGACTCTTAGAATGAATATAATCACGTTTTATTACAAAAGTATATCCCATGGTGGGATCATCAAAGTGTCAGTTTTACCTTTTTTTTTTTTTTTTTCCTTCCAAAATATGCTCCCACGAGCATGACGCAACAGTTAAGAAGTAGAAGAGTTAAAGAAAGTATGGTTTGATCATATGTTGGGACATTTGCTAGCGTTAAATTCAGTGAAAAAAATTGGGTTGGGCGGCTATTGTTCGTGGGTGAAAAAAGTCCATGTCTCCATGAGTTTATCTTTCATGAAGTATTGACTCGGTATTGGACAATATTGAATTGTCTTACAGGGATGGTAAAGACCACGGATGTCCACTTCGATGACTTACTATAATGCTTCAATGATTTATGATCCTATCTGACACCGGGAGGATGATACTAGGTGGTACGGTGATGAAGTGACTCCTAAGTTGACTTGTAAAAGATTGTCCGAAGGGATGGTGTCTGGTCCTGCCCGCTCCTACACTCAATCGCACAGCTCAAAGATTGTTAAAGACCGGACTAGGAAAGAGGTTCCCGACTTTGATTCTCCGATAATCAAGTTAGTGTGTTGATCTCAAGAAGGAATAGAACTGTAGATGAACAGTGTGTTAATGCACGTACCTACGTTGAATACCAAAGACCCCAATTTATAAAGGAGTTTTTTTTTTGCGCATATCGATGTGTTGCTTGTTAGAGGTAAGCCGCTACTGACACTCTGACACCTTGCCTTATCTGAGCGTGCCGTCTTTGTACCCGATGCCAGGAATGGAAGCTTCCACAGTACTTTTCGTACAGTGCAATGTTCCTATTCCCTAACACTCTGACAGACGGTTTGCTACGCTCCAAAGGCGGTAGATGGAGTGTATCCCTGTGGGGTGTCTGACCGGACGAGATGCCGAGCTACTCATCCGACTCTCCCGGGACATGGGCAAACTTGCCGACCGAACTGTCTACTTAGTCAGAGAGGCTCCCAGGCATCCAATCATAGCTGACCGGAACTTCTACTCAGCCAGGTGACCTTTGTCACGTGTGGCTCTGCCGAGTGGACCATCTGCTTGCTTGTTCGCGTATACAAGGATGCTGGGCTACTCATCCGGCTCCCCCAAGACATGGGCAGCCTTGCCGACCGAACTGTCTAATCGGTCAAAGAGGCTTTCAGGCGTCCGATCATAGCTAATCGGACCTTCGTTTAGCCGGGCGACCTCTAACATGTGTGGATCTGCCGACTAGACCATTTGCTTGCTCGTCTGCCTGGACGAGCTCCTGGACCAAACATCCTTGCTGACTACTTTATTAACTGTAGAGGACTCTATGGGACTCTCATTTCTATTAGCTTCTCGCAGGGACTTGACGGATCCTCCTAGTCTTCCCGTATCAATTTACTTTATAAACCCGTGGAAATTTTTTATGGGGTCAGGTTGATTGCCTCCGAAATTAATTGGGTTGTAAGAATACGAACGATATGACATTTTAACTCGTACACAATTTATCTCTATTAGTTAAATTTTATTGGTCATCATTCGTGCGACAAAAAAAGGCGAATCGCTCGCCCCTGTGTCCCTGCCGATCTGTCCCAGATCCAACACGGAGGAGATAAATCACGGATGACTACTAGCTATAAGTGCAAATGGTCAAAATATAAAAAAAAATATATATACTTAAACGTGCCGATTAATTGGTCATCATTCATGGATCCTGGTCGGATCAACGAGCCTCAAATAATTAAAAGCCACACGCGGATGAACGCGGAGTGGGAACAACCCCAGCCGCGCCGACGCCGCGGAAACGGAGACGACGCCACGCGGAATCCAGTCCTCCCCCTCGCCGAACAACTGGCGCGGGCCCACCACCCGTCTCCTCCGCGGCCGTCGCCTCCTGCTTTCTCCGCGTGCAACGACAGCCTTGACAGCCGTCACCTAGCTACCGCCACGACCGCGCGAGCGCTAGGAAGTCGCGTAGAAGGAGACAGGGATAGGCGCGGCCGCCCTGACCGTCGTGGCCGGACAAAAGCGCAGCAGACTGATCCAGCACGTTAACCGAGTGGCTCGTTCCGAGTGGATGGGCGTGAAAATGACGGCGGACGGCGTGGCCGCTTCCTGAACCAAACCAAACCAAACCAAATACTCTGCTTAATCGTGTCTAACGTGCCTTGCCACCCAAATCCTGCAGTGATAAACACGTATGATCAGATAGATCACGAGAAAGATAGAGGGACGGGGACGTGGGCGGCGGCGGCTGCGGTCGGTCAATCCGCCCGTCTAACGCGCCCATTGTTTTTTCCCCCTCAACTTCGCCGCTCCACCTCTCCCTGCCTCTAATTTAATTAATTCCTTCCTCTCCACGTCTCTTTCGTCGCCTATATATTCCACCTCATCCTCTGCTTCCCCGCTGCCCAACCCCCCTTCTTCTCCAGCCAGGTAATTACGCGCCTACCCCGACCGCCGGCGAATAAGAGACCTCGATGGTGAAGGCTCTTGGCGAGGCGGGCCAGGGAGGTGGAGGAAAGGGGACGACAGAGCCGCGATTCCGGGGCGTGAGGAAGCGGCCATGGGGGCGGTACGCGGCGGAGATCCGTGACCCGGAGAGCAAGAGCCGCGTGTGGCTCGGCACCTTCGACACCGCAGAGGAGGCGGCGCGGGCCTACGATGCCGCCGCCATCCATTTCCGCGGCCTTAAGGCCAAGACCAATTTCCCCTGCCCTTCCATTCTCCCTCCCGCCGCCGCCTCTAGCCCCAGCAACAGCAGCAGCATCGAGTCCTCCACTCCCTCGCCCCACGCCGCCGCCGTCGGCCCTGAGCTGGAACTCGAGCTCCGCCACGCCTCCGATCGCCTCCTCGCCCCCATCCCGGTCGCGACGGCGAGGTTGAAACAGGAAAACGTCAACCACCTCCTGATGATGGATCGGGCGCCGGCGGCTGCCGCCTTAATTGGGTTCAGAGTATCGCAGGCGCCAAAGGGAAGACTCCCCTTCGACGTCGACCTCAACCAGCCGCCGCCGCCGGAGGTGTCGTGAACCAAACGTCCACGGATCTCGACATATATAAATTAGTTTAAATCTGTATGTTTAACCTATAGTTTAATCTCCCCTTTTTTTTTTTTGTAATTTTTTTTTTTTCCGCCGAGGAACGATCTCGTGTCTGGTTCGTAGAGCCGACGTGTAGACAAATTCAACTCGGCGTTGTATCTTTTATGCGAAAATTGAAAGTTTAATTTCGTTAACCCTGTACTTAACCTCTTTCTTAATCATTCTTCAACAAATCCAAACCATGGTTAATTTGGTCCATTTAATTGCGTAAGAAAAATGTTCTTGCCGCTTCATGGATTTCACCGTCAAATCGTTACCATCTGCGATATGTGGGCCCTATTTAATTGTTTAGGTTGTAGTAAAAAATTTTGTTTCCGTAAAAAAATTATTATTATTTTTCAATTAAGGATTCAAAAAAAAATTTTTGGCACTGTATTTTAATATTTATTAAAGAATATATATATTTTTTTATAGATTTAAAAATATCTTTCTCTCCCACCTAATTATCAAAATATCTTCTAGTCAACTTGAAGTATTTTTGTACTTTTTTTTCAAGTACCGTGTGCTTCGTGCTCCTACTTCTCCTTCTATCTCTTTTATACTTCTAAAATTTCAATATAAATTAATTGTTTAATTGTTTTATTTAAACATATTAAAAATAAATAATTTTAAATTATTCTTAATATGTTGAAAAAGATATAACATGTTTTTTTATGCATTACTTAAATGTTAACTAAATTATAAGAATACAAATATTGTTAGTTGAGCTTAACAAAAAGCTTGAGGTCGGATCCAACTCCATAAATTATTTGATAAACAAGTTTGAATTAAACTCGATAAGAAAATAAATAAATTTGAACAGTCATGCTTGGCTTTGTTTGACCCATTATACTTGTTCTTCCAAAACCGTTGTCCTTTCCTATAGCTAATTGAAGATTATATAAAGTCCCATATTTAAAATATATGAAAAAGATTATAAAAAAAAGATCTGTTTTTTTGGTAAATTTTAAAAATAAAACTGTGGGAGCTTAGTCAAAAGTGAATAATATCATCAAAAATTTTTTGATCCTAACAATTTGTATCGTGGTCTAATCATGGTGGGCAGTTAGGCAACTAAGTCCTAGTTGCTGCTAGGTAAAAAAGTTCTAGTAGATCGGGTGGACCGAGGAACATGAAAACATAGTAGGTCGTTTGGACTGAAAGACAAGAAGATTTAATAACGGATAGACTTTCCACTTGAAAATAACTATAGAGTAGAGCAAGGGACAGGAAGACTTTATAGCTCGGTTGGATCGAGAGACAAGAAGGGTTGGTAACGGATAAACTTTCTGCTTGAAGGGGTATTGTAGTTCTTCGTTTGAGGGGAATTGTTGGAGTTGTAAGGTTATAAATAAACTTCCACATTAAAAATATATGGAAAAGATATCTCCATTGATACGAGGTCTTTTAGGTAAAGTCTAAAAAAAAATTTATTAGAGATTAACCCCAAAATGGGATAATATCACATAATAATAATAATAATAATAATAATAATAATAATAATAATAATAATAATAATAATAATAATAATATTATTATTA
>JBAMIE010000029.1:8171693-8190555 GCA_037177295.1 Kaempferia parviflora | reverse complement strand
TACCAAATATTAAAATCTTACCCTTTAACTAACTTTGATATAAACTATCCTACCTCATATATTATTTTTCTCTAGTGATAAAAGGTTAAAATTATCATCATAAGGGGTGCTTGGTATATATTTAGTAATGTGAATAGTAATAATTTTGATTGAGGGGAATGAGTTTAACAATAACCTATGGGGGTTGAGTTATGAAATTGAGGGTATCAAACTTATATTTAGTATTCCTCCAGGACAATTTCATATCTTCTAGGAGTTATATACTAAATATTCAGATTTTATAATCCGACTAATTTTAGGTAACCGTCTAATTTCATATTTTATTTCTATCTAATGACAAAAGGTGAAGTCATCACATTAGCGTGCCCTCCAAGAGTCCTCTGCACATTTTGAAAAGGGATAAATTACTAAAATATATTCAACAAATGATCTTTCTAAACAGATAATATGAGATTAATATTTACACCTAAAAAAAAAAAAGTCTCTATAAATAACATGTCGTACTCGAATAGTAACTTAATTTACAGCCGCAGGCATCATTTGTTTCTCTCTGTCCTTACATAGCCACCATCGATCACTATTATTATTTTAGATGAATAAACGATAATAATTAAATATATACTGATACATGGACAAAAATTGCAGAGGCGTTCGGATAATTTTTAAATATTGAAATGAATATATAGAAAAACAATTTCTATATTTTTATTAAACAATTCAGAACCGTCCATTTTTAAATTTTATTATATTTTTTAATATTTAAAATGCCCTTTCAAATTAGTCTTCTTTTATTTCGATTTTTATATTTTTGCCTTAATGTGGTTTTAAAATGGAAAAGATTCATGTCAAAACGAAATCTTAAATTATATTTAGTGGTGTCGCCATGTAAATTTGAAGTAAATATTTTATATAAAAATGGGAAAAAAAATTTAAGAATCAGGGAAGTCCAAATTTCGTTTGTAGTATAAATGCAGGAAATCGGTTCAGCACTATTCTCTCTCTCTCTCTCTCCTCTCCCGCATAATCAATTCAATTCAACGTTATTAGCCTTTTTCCTCACTCTGTCTCCGTCTGTCTCTCTTCCTTCTTCCTTACAGCACGCCACTTGGGCGAAACATCTCACCGCCTCAGTTCCTGTCACCGCGCTCGTTTCACCAAGACTCCATCCTCAGTAGACACCGTTGCGGATCCTCGGATCGCCTCTCTCGCCGGCGCTTCGATCTGCCTGCCCTCCAGCCCGCCACCTTGGGATGGCGGCGGAAAGCTGAGCCATGGGCTGCGTCCAAGCTAAGGAGGCCTCCCCTCCCCCCTCCCCGGCCTCCCTCGGCCGCCGCCGCCGCAGCCGCCGTCGGGAGAAGGAGAGGCCTGCTGCAGCTACCCCCCTTGCCTCCGGTCGCAAGTCCCAAGCTTCCCTCCCTAAGGTCGAGACCTCCATCGACGCGCCCGACGCTGTCGCCCGGCAGGAGGAGAAGGAGCAGGTAGAGCGGCAGTCAAGGAGGCGTCGATCGAGGCCGGATCCTAGGCTGAGCAACCCCTCGGGGCATCTTCATGGCGAGCAGGTCGCTGCCGGTTGGCCCTCCTGGCTTGCCCATGCCGCTGGGGAGGCCCTCCAGGGATGGACGCCCCGCCGGGCTGATTCCTTTGAAAAGATCGACAAGGCAAGAGCAAATTCCCTCTGTGAACCTCTAGTCCCTTTTTTTCTTTCATTTTTTATTCGTTTAATTACTAATTGTGACCATTTATTTTCTTGTTCAGATTGGGCAAGGAACGTATAGTAATGTTTACAAGGCTAGGGACACATTGACTAGCAAAATCGTGGCCTTGAAGAAGGTCCGGTTCGATATTAAGGAGCCGGAGAGCGTAAAATTTATGGCGAGAGAGATCCTTATATTGAGGCATTTGGATCATCCCAATGTCGTGAAGCTGGAGGGCTTGGTCACTTCCAGGATGTCTTGTAGTTTATATTTGGTCTTTGAGTACATGGAACATGATCTCGCTGGTCTTATTTCCAGCCCGACCATCAAGTTCACAGTGCCTCAGGTTCGATTCTAATCAAAGCGTGATCTTTTTTGTAGTTCCATGTTTGAATTTTGACTTTGCGCAGGTGAAGTGCTATATGCACCAGCTGTTGTCTGGATTGGAGCATTGTCACAACAATGGTGTGCTGCACCGTGACATTAAGGGCTCAAATCTCCTACTCGACAACGAGGGCTTACTCAAGATTGCGGACTTTGGTTTGGCTACTTTCTATGATCCTAATCGCAAGCATCCTATGACAAGCAGGGTAGTCACTCTTTGGTACCGTCCTCCTGAGCTGCTCCTTGGAGCCACTGATTATGCTGTTGGCGTAGACTTATGGAGTGCTGGATGTATATTAGCAGAATTACTGGCAGGAAAGCCTATTATGCCTGGGAGGACTGAGGTACGTTTTGGCACTTTGAACTCGTACCCAATGAAGCTCATCAGCCTTGTGTGGTTCTCTATATTACTTAAGGAGATTGTTCTTTGATTGTTATATCTGTGAAAAAAAAAAAAAATCCTATAAATTGTTGAATAACATAGACTATTCATTGTTCAGTAAATTATTATTTATGAACAAAAGAATTCTTATGCTGAAGCGTAGACATGATACTAATGATGGTTGCCCTGTCACCCTCATAGTTATAGTCACTCAGTTAAACTTTGTAAGAACACTCATACAATCAAAGAGGATTAACATTGTTCTTACTGTATTTACGAGAAAGAAATCTTATAGCAGGTAACAACAAAAGGTCACTTGGATCACTCAACCATAGAAGAAAAATGGAGATCCAATCAGTATTAAGATGTTGAATTAGGTTGGAGTTGCAATTATTTATTGTGAGATAGTTGAGGATCACTTTAAGACAGTAATGATGGCTACAATTTATGACAGTAGATGCCTCTAGTATCACTGTAAGCTATTTGTATGTCCAAAATGTAGGTACATAAATGACTTACCAAAACACGGTTGCAATGAAATAAAATACTGCTTTTGAACCTCGAATTTGCTTGTGTTTAATGCATCCATGACATGTCAAGTTTTGGTTTGTCTGATCCTTAGGAGTTAATTTTAGCGTAAAGATTGTTGTAAGTCTTCTCTAAGATAAATATGATCTTCAGGTTGAACAGTTGCACAAAATTTTCAAACTATGTGGCTCTCCTTCAGAAGAATATTGGAAGAAGTCAAAACTACCACATGCTACAATATTTAAACCCCAACAACCTTATAAATGCTGCATTAGAGAATCATTTAAAGATTTCCCTCAATCAGCTTTGCTGCTGGTTGAAAGTCTCCTTTCAATAGATCCAGCTCAACGTCAAACTGCTACAGCTGCTTTAAATAGTGAGGTAACATCTCGTATTTGTAATTAACTTTTCTCTTATCACATAAGCTTTGAGCTATGCATTCTTTATGGCTTCATAAGTGCATGGATTTTTTTTTCTTTATTACTTTGAGCACATTGCACAATCTTTAGTTGCAATCAAATAATGACTATTTATGTCACGTAGTTTTAAAACTTGATCTTTTGGCTTAGATTTTGCATCATTGAAATAATACATCATGAACTGTTTTAACATCAGCTGGTTTGTGTAAATGTTACGATGTTGATTAGTTCAACATTAGAAGTGTGGTAAATGAAGCCTTTACTTTATGAGTTTTTTTATATGAATGGAAAATCAAAATAGAAGTGCTAATACTTCAAGCTGTGAACATAGAAGTGCTAATACTTCAAGCTTTGAACATAGAAGAACTAATACTTTGAGCTTTGAAGTTAGTCTCATGATATAGAAAGTGGGCTGTATTCTTAATGAAACATCAATTTGATGAATTTAGGTGCTTTAACAGCTAAGCATCTGATATGTCCTTTGTTTAATGTTTCTTAGTTTAGGAAAAGAAATCACTGTTGGTAACTGATAGAGATGGAAGCTGGTTTTATTATTACTACTATTATTATTATTTAGGAAAAAGAGCAATCCTTGTTGATCAGGGTTAGCATTTGCAACTTGTTTATGTTTTTGACATATGTGCTATCTACTTTGCAGCAACAATACAATTCTGTAAATTGATGAAAGGCCAGTGTAGTTGTGCTTTCTAGAGCTTTTTCTTTTTCGCATCTAATGATAGAATATCAAACAGTTGGTAATGCAAAGCTTCTTTCTATCTTGATTAATTTCTCTGAAACTTTGAAATGAAAGAACTTACATTTACTAAGATTTCAGTTGTGAAGGATCAAATTGCCAAATCTAATCAGGGATTGGGACCCGATATTCAGTTTGCTGGGGCCAATGCATCCCATAGTATCTGTTCGGAATACTACACTTGTGTTTCTCTGCACAACTAAAAATTCTATTGTACATTGATTGTCTATGTCACTGACTGACCTCTTCTACTTGCTTTTAGTTTTTTAATACAGAACCGTATGCTTGTGATCCTTCGAGCCTTCCAAAATATCCTCCAAGCAAGGAGATGGATGCCAAAATGAGAGATGAAGAAGCCAGAAGGTATTTGATTGACACAAACCATCATTTCCGTGGGTTACAGCATTTTAGCACAATGCATCAACCTTTCTTTAAATTATATTATTAAAGAAAGGTTTTACCTTAACATCACTAGGGGGGCCGTTAAGGTAACGGATTTACCTTTTTTTTTTTTTAAATTATCTTATTAAATCTTCATACAACATGTTACTGTATTCTGTTACTAGGAAATAAAGGAGGTCTATGTTGTGTCTGTATTATTTTGTTTGCATGGGTTGTAAGAGCAGAATGAAGGTTCTTTGATAGAAAATTAGTCTAAGTTATTAAATAACAAGTGAGATTGCTCTAGGGTGATGCATAAAACTTAATGGCACCTAATTTATTTTTTTCATCATTCAGTGATGAGTTATACAGTTTGAACACAAATTTTATTTGCTAAATGATTCTCTTATCCTTCATTTGCATTTTGTGAATATGCCTAGGAACACACACACACATCAACTTCTATCATAAGTTTTTCCATTATATTGAAAAATGATTCCTCCATATATTTGTTGTTGTAATTGAATCTACTAATGCAGGTTGAGGACTGCTGGTGGAAAGGCCCAACCCAATGGATCACAAAAGATACGTGCACGTGATCGAGCTCCTAGAGCAGTTCCTGCTCCAGAAGCTAATGCTGAGCTCCAAGCAAATATTGATGTACGCCAAAAGCCTACAGTTCTACTCTGTTTACTGTTTATTATTATTATTCTATTGAGTTTTAGCATGTCATTTCAATCATTGTTTGTGTTACCCAAGATAGTTTCCATACTCTTACACTTTTCAAGCAAAAACTTGAAATAATGAGTTGAGCATCATAGGCATTCTCTAGACTTTAAGTTTGCATGGATGAGCTGATCCACTCTTTGTCCAATACGAGATCCTGGACTACAAGCCAAGTGGATCACCAAAACTTTAGAATTTGCACACTCAATGTTGAATCTTTAACTTGATTTTGTAATGCTTCTCAACATTGGATTTGTCAGAATATTGAGAAGTAAAAATATTTTTTTCTTGAGTTTAGCTACTTGGTATATTTACATAAATATCGTCTTTATGCTAAGGGCAATCTCACCCTGGAGCCACAACAGAAAAATTAGTCTTAGCAGCATGTGATTGGTTAGAAGTTCCATGATGGACATCTTAGCTTGATATTGGTTTGAGACATTTATAGATGAATTAAATAGAAGTCATGGTAACATGCTCTGAATAATGTATATAAATAGATGCCATTGACCCTCTACTTATAGTGTACTTTTACATTTGCAAGTCCCTTGTTACATACTACTGCATTGTTGTGGTTACAATATACTTGTTAGTTCTAGTGAAGTCTAGCAACCTTACGCAAAGAACAAAATTCAGAATATTGTTATGAGAAAATAATTGACATGAGATTGGTACCCTTGTCAAGACTTGATCAAACTTGGAAGAGATCCCCAATTTACTAACTATCAAATCAGAACTACCTTAACTAAACCAAGAATCTACTGAATTAAACTTATTTAAAATCTAAAATGTTTAAACATTAAATTCTTAATTTGCAGCATGTTTTCCTCACTAAGAGGTTGACTCTAGGTAAATTGTTTGTAACTTCAATTAGAATGTCCTTTTCAATGAGCTATCTGAGTCTGACCTTCAAGGAGCATAATGTTTCCAGATATTCTTCTTTACTGGCCCTTCTAATGATGAGGAATAATTGCATTTTAATTTTTCTTCTTTTCTTCAAGGAGTTAAATTTTCACTTTATTCTCATCTTAATTTTTCTTATGTTCCTCAAGGAATTAAGTCTTGACTTTGTTTTGCCATTCTCAATGATTAAGACAATAATGAAACTGAAAGTGATGTTTGCATATCCATAATAGCTATAGGATGTAGAAATAATAATGTCGAGGATGAGATTACCTACAATCAAGTAAAAAAGCATGATGTGCTGCTGGTGGATTCATAGTGACCAACAGACAGCAGATAGGTGAGATTGTTGATGGTGTGAGGTGAAGATAAAGCTAAAGTTGAGTGCTTGCAGGAGGTTCGTGTGCAGATCTAAGATAAGTCGTGGAGGGAGTATCCTCTCCATAGACTAGGTCTAAGCAGAGAGATGTTGAAATAGGCTTGAAGAGAAGGGATTTGGTGGGGAAAATAGTACATAGGTGACCAAACTTAGTGTTTCTCCAAAATTGGGTAATAGATCTGGTCTGTTGTTTTTTCTTCTGCATGGTAGAGGTTTGTATGTGGCACAATTATAAATTAGGCAGAAGAGGTCGTATATGTAGGGGTGAATATTCGGTTAAAACCGAACCAAACTTACTAAATTTTTAAAAATAACTGAACTAACCCAATTTTTCTAATTACGGTCTAAATTCGGTTTTGTCTAATAAATTTTGGTTTCGGTCTAAAATATAGGGTCTAAAAATTCGGTTTATTTGGTCTATTTAGTTTAACTGAATAAGAAAATTTAAAACCAAACCCGAACCCAATTAATTGAATTAACTGATTTTTTAGGGAAAAAAACTGAAATTCCAAATAAACCGAATAGAATTTTAAAATTCGGTCAGTTCAATCGGTTTGTTCAGTTTAACTGAATTTTTGTTCACTCCTATGTATATGAGAACGAAAAAGGAACACCTGCCCTTTTAGTGGACACCTTCAGTCAAGTAGTGGACAACATGAATCAGACATGAGGTTTCCTATTCGCCCATCAAGCAGGTGGTAGGTGTTGGTGTTTTAGAATAAGAAGGAATTGTTGTCGGTCTACTTTGCAAGCTTGCAAAAGGTATGCTTGCTCTAGGTTTTATAGGAGGCCAAGAGAGTTTCCTTAGAGAAGAGAGGTTGATTCCATTGACTTCTTCAGGAGATGGAGATGGTGGCACATAGGGAGGGTGTCACTTCAGTGGATTGTGCAGGTAGGATCGTGGAAAGCAACATTCGGATGAAAGGCAAGTCTAGCAGTGTTTGTTGGATGATGAGGATTGTGGGAAAAAGGGAGCTAGGCGAACAAGGAACTTAATGATTATTGCGGTAGGGAGATCGTATGAGCTGGATCCTTGCATGAGTGTGTGACAGTGAAGACGGGCAGGATGCAGAAGTCATGGTGAGGGTAGAACTAGTAGGAATCTGGGCACCAAAGGTTGGAGAAAGGATATTAAGGTGAATCATGGTTTAGATCTGATACTAGCACCAAAATGGAACAATCTCATGAAGAAATAAACCCATAAAGAAGAATATTATTATCCAAAAGATGATTAACATGTGGGATTGATATCATTTTAAAAATTTCAATCCATATAAAATTAAAAATAAATTAAAATATTCTGAGAAAAAAAATAATACTAAAAAGCACTCAATTAAAGTTGTAATAAGTCAATATTCTCTAAAGAAGATAGTTACCCAATTAAAATTTCCTTGATAAACTTTTCTGCTAAATTTTTTAAAAATTAAATTCCTTATTTGTATTACATTTCAAGGTAAAAAGAGAAACAGAGAAATGAAAACAACCATCTTGCCTGAGTTGTTTTTCGAGCATTGAAACAATGGTTACACTCAGTTGTATGTGAAATAGTGGCAGCCGGTCATCCTTGAACAAGTTGAGCAATTTAGGTTTGAAATAAAAAAGTAAGTGTGGTTAGAACCTACCTGTTAAGGCTGTAATGAAGAAAGTCACTTCCTTACCAAACATCCCTTTCCTCTGGAGCTAGACATGGTGAATGGAATCATCTTTTAGCAGAAATGGAAGAGTCAGAGTAGACCAGGTTGCCATAATTAGTTCAATATTATAATTTATATGTTTGGGTCCGGTTTCTTTGGCCGTGTACCATTTTGTTACAGAACATTGCTTGATGTTGATTTATTAGTCCTTATCATGAGAAAGTGCTCATTAGATGTCTTCTCCGGTTGCTAATTTTTGTGTATTTGTCCCCCCAATTTGCCTAGGTTGTATTCTGAAATTTGGCATCTCATATTTTGGGGTTAGTATACATTATTGGTATTGAGTGGATTTTCTTTCATTACATCAACGATGCAAATTGGTATGAATTAGTTAAAACTTTGTATTAATGTTATCTAAAAGTTGAATTATTTCAAATCAAACGGTTATTGTCATTTTGTCACTAGTTCTCTAGTTGTGATTCATATGACTACGCCCTGTACGGATTCTCGATCTAAACCTGACACCTACTTTTGGTATTAACAGAAAATGCGTCTTCTTACTCATGCAAATGCGAAGAGCAAGAGCGAAAAATTCCCTCCTCCACACCAGGACGGTGCTCTTGGATATCAATTGGACCCTTCCCGTGATGTGGATGCTTCGTTTGATAATTCAGATGCTTCGTTCAGCACAATACTTCCCTACCAAAAGGGACCAGCAACTGCATGGTCAGGACCATTAGGCGATCCTGCTGCTGGAGGTCTACTAAAGAGAAAGAAGCACCTGGCTACGAGTGTGCACAACTCTGTTCAATCAAAACAGTTTGATACAGTTCATTCTACCAGGGATGATCACAAAGATAAGGGGAGGGTGCGAGTCCGATAAATTGCTAGTCAATCAAATTGCATTTGCCCCACTATATCAATATTTGTTGAGGACTTGTGAGAATCTACCACCATAGTAGCCATTTTTTGTTTTATCAATTTTCTGTTATGAATATAAAATTTTCATAGTTAGCCTGTTATAGTGTTTGAGAAGAAGCATCATTACAGTATATCTATGTTTTTTTTGCCCTTTCCCAATTATGCCAGAACTAGTTATTTTGATAGTCTATTTGTCTTAATTTGTTAGATTCCATTACAAAAACTAGTCTTTGATGTGGTAACACGAGCTAGTTGTTAGAATAAGAACATGATTATTCTTTTGCATAAACCATCACATAAAGTCATAGATCTTTCATATTTTTGGGGTCAATTTTTAGTGGATAAAATATTTCATTGGATGTCTGACCTTTCCGTGCAAAAGACCATTATTGAAAGTTTCCAAAAAAAAATATCTTTCATTTAATTTAATGTCTATGTTTCTTCTATATTCAAGTCACTCCTACTTAAGAAATCAAAATCTCCTGATTAATTATATAATTTCTCTTAATTAATTATGGAATATCTCTTAATCTTATTATCTTACTTAAGAATTTAGACCTTTTACTAACTAGCTTTCAATTAATTTGGTAAAGTCTAAAAGTAATTATGTTAATATTTTTTTTTCTTTTTACACTAAAAATAATTCTAAGATTTATTAGTAATTTCAATCAGAGATCTCAAGTTCAAGATTCAACTATAGCATACTATTGAAAATTTTTCTCATTAATCAATTATAGATTTAGAGTTTGAGATTCAGCTGCAACGTATTATTGAAAAATTTTCTCATTACAATCAAGGATATAGAGTTTGAGACTCAGCTGAGGCATATTATTAAACATTTTTCTCATTAATAGGTATTGCACTACCATGGTTTTCTTTAGTCCCACATCTTAGGATTGACAACACCGCAAGTAGAATATCTTCTATAAATACCTTGGGTCGACGATATTAAAAAGTGTATTATCTGTTCTTATTAGTTTAATATCTTATATAAAAAATTAAATTAATTTTTTTATCAGGGAGAGTCTGTTACAATAGTTTGCTCAAATCAAATATGTAATAAATATGCAGGATTGATTTTTCACATTCCCTCTCAATTTAGGTAGCAGATGTTTAAGGATTGTGTTCATCTCACTTAGATTAGGTCTGAACAAGGCCTTAGTTAGGAAGTCAGTGCTTGATATTTTGATAGAAGGTAGTTAAGGATGATTGAGTTATTTTCTTATTGATGAAATATCGATCAATCTCCAGTCTCCACATGTTTGGTACGATCATGGTGCACAAGATTATGGACAATTGCGATAGCTGACTGATTGTCGCATAAGATTTGAATAGGGCATGATGTCTTAATTTCGATATCATTTAACAGTTGCTTTAGTTATCCTCTCGTAAATACCTGAGGCTAGTATTATAAACTCAGCTTCTGCTCTACTTCTAGCAACCACGGTTTATTTCTTGCTTCGCCATGTCACTAAGTTTCCCTAGATGAAAGAGTAATATCCTGATGTAGACCATTTATCATTTGGAAATCCTGTCCAATCAACATTAGTATATACTTCTAACGATCTGCTACCTGATTTCTTGAACATAAGATCCTTCCTTGGATATTTCTTCAGTTATTTCAATATACAGTTCACTACCTCCGTGTGATTTATAGATGGATTACTCAGAAACTAACTCACTCGACTCACTGAGAAATTTATGTCCGGACGTGTATGAGTTAGTTAAATCAACTTACCTACTAACCATTGGTATTGACCCTTATCACTAATTCATCAATTCTAAGCATAAGCTTCGTATTGGGATCCATGGGGGTTTCAGCTGGCTTACACCCACTCATTCTAGTTTCACACAATAGATAAATATATATGCCTTTGTTGCTTCGTGCTACTTCCATTCTAAAAAAATACTTAAAGTGTCTCAAGTCTTTGATCTTGAATTCTTTAATTGGACATGAGAGACTTAAGTCTTTTAATTTTATCACCATAATTTTCTATAAGGACAATGTCATCAATATACATAATCAGAATTGTGATTTTTCCATCTGAGAAATACTTCATGAACAATGTGTGATCAGCTTGTGACTAATAATATTCATCATTCTTTAAGACTTTTGTGAATCTGTCAAACCATGCTCTTGGTGATTATTTTAGCGCATACAAGGCCTTTTTGAGTTTGCATATTTTTCCTTGTGTATCACTCATCTCAAAATCAACTGCGATGTCCATGTATACTTCTTCAGTCAAGTCTCCATTAAGGAAAACATTTTAAACATCGAACTAATAGTCACTCCAACTTGGAAACAATGGACAATAAAACACGAACTGTATTGAGTTTAGCTACCTGTGCAAAAGTCTCCTAATAATCAATACCATATGATTGAGTATATTCTTTTACCACTAGACATGTTTTGTACATGTCTATGGTTCCATCGACATTTTGTTTAAATAAGAATATCTATTTACACCCCACAGTTTTCTTTCCATATGGTAGCTTTGTTATCACCCATGTTGCATTCTTTTCTAGTGCATTATACTCCTCGAGAGTTGTCTTATTCCATTCAGAAACTTTAAGAGCTTCATACACAAAGTTAGGAATATTGATTCTGTCTAAAAAAGTCACAAATTGATGAAATGATGATGATAACTTCACCTAGGAGATGCAACTGAAGAGGGTGTTGGGTGTAGAATCTTATACCTTTCTTGTGTGCAATTGATAGATTTAATGTAAAATCCAACTATGTACTAGAATCGATTATCTCTTGTTGTGATTCAGGTTCAACTTGGCTTGGGGAATTCTCTTGGCAATGTTGAGGTAGTACATGCCCTTAATGTTTCCTTCTTTCATACACCTGTAGAGGAGGAGGATGGGGTGGGTGACTATCAAGGTTTGGAGATGGTGAATCACTAGTTTTTGGGAAAGACTGAACATATGATTCAAATGATGATGACTCAATAAGAGATGTTCATTCCCACTACCGCAATTCACTGGTATTGTTCACCCCCTGAATTATAGCATCGTAGAATTTTTTGGTGATCGATGTATACCATTTATATCCTTTTTTATTAGAGAAATAACCAAGAAAAATGCATTTATGAGCTTGAGCATCAAGCTTGCCACGGTATTGAGAATGAATGTGTACAAAAGTTGTACAACCGAGAGTTTGAGAGGAAGGTTGGAGACCAAGTGAGACTGGGGAAATATATTTTGTAATGTCTGCAATGGAGTGTGGTATTTAAGGACTCAAGAAGGTAGGCAATTTATAAGGTATATAGAAGTGAGGATCGCTTCTCCCTAGAAAGTAGTTAAGACATTAGTTTAAAACAGTAGGGATCATGCTACATCAAGAATGTGTCAATTTTTCCTTTCATCCATGCCATTTTGTTGTGGTATGTCAACATAGGAGCTTTTTGGACAACTCTATGAAATTTGAGATATGAGCCAAGATTAGAATTGATAAAATCTTTAGCATTGTCGATCTTGAGTATTTCAATATCAACTTTGAATTGGTTTTTGACTATGATATGAAAGCTTTGGAAGATATATTTGGCTTCTGATTTGTCTTTCATTAGCAATGTCCAACATAGTCTAGTGTAATCGCCAACCAACAGGAGAAACCACTTTGAGTTTGTGAGACTCAGAGTACAAATGGTCCCCAGATATCACCATGGATAAAAGAAAAAGGACGTGTGACTTATATAGTTTGGGAGAGTAAATGTTTTGAGTATATTTTGCAATTTGACAAACATCACAAATAAACTTAGATTTTTATTAATAAAACGTAACAAAATTAAATACCTTAGACATGAAAAATTAGGATGACCAAGTCGAAAGTACATCATAATATCACTTTCTTTATTGGACTGGCTACGATCACTAGGACTCAACTGATATTTTTGACTAACCAAAAATGACTTAAGGATAAATATGCATTCAGTAAGTAAAGACCCACATGACACTCAGCATTGTCAATCGTCTTCATGGTGCTCAAGTTCTGAAATACACAGGAGCTAGATAAAATTTTGGTCTCACATTTAAGATCCTTATTTAATCTACTAAGAGACACACGATTACAATCAAGGTCAGGAACAAATAGTATAACATCGAGATTTAATGTGCTTGAGAGATGAATGGTTCTTGTCCCAACCACTTTAGTATATGTTTCATTTGCTATACGCACTGATTGAAGTTTGTCAAATAATGACAGTGGAGAAAGAATCTATCAACTGTCATGTACTTTGAAGCGCCAGAATCTACAATCCAAGAGGAGTAGGAAGATGTATGCATTGTCAATGGATGTGATATGTTTGCATTTTGAATGAGCTGTTGAAGAATATCAAGTTGTTTTTTAGAGAAATAAACTGAGTTGTCACACTGTATCATGGATGTGTCTATAGAATTATTTCCCCTTGGTACGTGATCTTGGGAGGACTTCCAATCTATTGATTTCCCATGAAGCTTCTAACATTTGTCTTTAGTGTGTCCTTACTTTCTGGCAGTAGTCACTCCAATGTCAACCTCAGATTTTTCAAGAAATATAATATAATCATCTGGCATTACAATTCTCCTTTGTCTAGTAGATTTCTTTAATAGCATGGGTTCTTGAGGAGGTAGAATTTGTTCTTCTAAAATAATATCTTGAATGGGAGGTTCTCTGATGTTGTCTTGATCTATTATATCTCTTAGACATCATCAAGAATAAAATCTTGATCATATTGAATAACACCTATAAGAATATCAATATATTCTTCTTTAAAGACAAAATCCCTAACCCTATCTCCCTTTATATATTTCACATTCTCAAAAAATCGAGCATTTCCTTACTTGAAACCTGGTTCAACATTTTAAGTTTCTTACCCCTGCACCTTTAACACACCAGTTAAAATATATACAATTTAACTTTGAATTCTTTTGTCATACATTAAAATATTGGTTCGGGTTGAGCCTCTAGCCTTATTCAAGCACTTGGAAGCTTTGAGCCTGATTAGCAAAAGATTAGAAAGGATTTTAGGATATCTTCGTGCAACCCTTAGCTAACTCAAAGGCCTTCAAGAATTACAAGAGATATATATTCAATGATTCTAATTGTCTACTTCAATCAACTGAAAATATGGTATGATTTATCGACTAATGCAAATAGAGAAATACATTAGGATAAAAATGATAACAATTGAAAAAATAAATTAACAATTATCTGATTCAATTAAAAAGATGTCTTCAGTTTTTATTTACATTTGGAATCATCAGATTTGATTCAATCGCTCCACCTTCATATTTAACAGTGTTTCTCTTCAATTAAGTAGAATAATACAATTAAGAATTTTTAATTTTGTTTAAAATTATTAAATTATTAATTTTGATAATTTGATTGATTTTTTTTCTAAAAAACAGAGTGTTTAGTTTTTATCTTTTACAAATAAGAGGTGAATTGTTTAATTCGTTAAAAATTTATTAGATAATTAAGATTTTTATTTTTTAAAATTTATAATTTTATAGAAAAAGTATATTGTTGTTGATTTATAAGGAAGCGTTAGCCTTCTAAATTACTCAATTAGAGTTGATTAAAACAAATCGTCTCTTCCATTTATCATCTCACGTGCCGAGAGCGTGTCTATGACGGTAGAGCAAGACAGGCGTGAGATTGGGCGAGTGGCTGCCTCTCGGCCGTCCGATCGCTCCACTCCTCGTGTTCCGGATCATTCCATTCTCCCTTTTCCCCCCTCAAATCTCATATCAATAACGCAAACCCTTGTACGAGCCGCCGACTCGCTTTCTCCCAATCTCGTTTCACGTTCTAGGGTTTCCTCTCGCCTGCCCTCCCTCTCGTCGTGGCGCTCATGGCGCTCGATTCTTACGTTTTCAACCTCGATTCAAGGAGTTCTCTTCCTGCTCTACGCTAGGGCTGGTCTCAGTTTCTCGTCGTCGATCTCGATTCTGAACTCTCCGCTGCTCTCGTCGAGGCCTTCGTCGCCGACGAAGTCAAGATCGGCTGTGCTATCGCTGATCCTTACATGGAGGTGGGCAGTTCGCAAGGATCGGTAGATGGAAACGAGGCAGCGACTGATGGGCATGGTTTTGGATGCGGATTTGGTGAATCAAGGGTTTTCAAGGAGCTCGAATCGGTGGAGCTTAAGGAAGAGGCTTATGGTTTGATTTTAGACCGCGGCGAGGCGGGTTTCTCTGGATCTTCCAAGGACGCTCGCGGAGACGTAGTAATGGATCCAGGTATTATTTCTGAATCTCGTATTGGGAAAGGCATTTCTGCCGCTGGTTATGACGTAGCTGAGTTTTCTCTCGCAGAAAGTGTGGGTTTCGACGATGACAGTGCCTCTGAAGAGGTTGTGGTTTCAGATGGGGTGAGGGTACCGCACAGGGCGGTTGGAAACTGGATGAATGGGTTCGATCTGGGCGACATGGTGTGGGGAAAGGTGAAATCACATCCATGGTGGCCTGGTTACTTGTTCAATGAGGCTTTCGCGTCGCCTTCTGTTCGAAGAGCAAGAAGAGATGGTCATGTTTTGGTAGCCTTCTTTGGTGATAGCAGCTACGGATGGTTTGACCCTGCTGAGCTCGTCCCGTTTGCCCTCCACTATGAGGAGAAGTCTAAACAGACCACCTTGCGGCCATTTGTTAAGGCAGTTGAAGAGGCAGCCGATGAAGCAAGCCGCAGGGAGGCTCTTGGTCTAGCTTGCTACTGCCGGAATAAATCCAACTTTGGTTCAGCACCTGTTCCAGGATATTTTCTTGTTGATGTTCCAGGATTCGAACCATGGGGCTTTTACTCATCAAAGCAGATCGAGGATGCTCGGAAAAATTTCGTGCCTGAGCAATCTGTCTTCTTTCTAAAGCAGTTGGCCGTATGTCCACTGAAAGAGAGTTTTCCTGCTATAGATCAGATTAAGAACGTGGCAAAGATGCTTGCTTACCGCCGTGCCAGCTTTGAAGAATTTGACGAGACATATGCACAAGCATTTGGTGTCGAACCAGTACGGCCATCTCTGACTGGGTCTATGTTAAATCATCCTGAAAGATTTGCCCCCCGAGGTATTAATCATTGCATGCCTTTTTGTTTCCCTGCTTTTAGGCTGTCACATGGATATAATTTGTATTTGCATTTGTGTAATTTCATGGTACTGGTGCAATTCATCTCTTTAAACCAGTTAATTTTTATGCCTGGTTCCTGGTTATGGTTTACATTAAGCAGACTCTGGAATATTATAGATGATTGTCATGGATGTCTGTTGATTTCAGTATTATGTTATCCTACTCATTTCTTTTGGTACATGCGGTTGTGAAAGATGGTCATTGGAGTTTGAAGTAATGACTGTATGTTAGGGTAGAAATGTAATGCCAAATTAACCTTACCTTCATAATAAAAAGAAACAACAAAATGAAAAAAATGGACCTCATTGCTGATTGAAAAAAATGTTAGCATTTCTTTGAACTCATTGCTAACTAGATACAGTTTAAGAAATTTTGAACAAATAACATAATGGCACAGGAAATTTGCACTCTTCAAAGTCTAGCATCACATGGTCACACACACAAAAAAAAAACTTTAGCATCTCATTAAGCTTCAAATGATATTATGTAAAAATGTTGCACATCAAAATGGGTTGTTCTAGTTGTCCTCTAAATATTTTTAGCGTATCTTTCTAATCCAAGTCCAACACAATATTTTATATTTTACTCATTAAAATGGGAGATTTTTAAACTCTTTTTTGTCTAAGATTTAAGTTATGTTAACTGATTTCATGGGACCAATAGTTATCCATTTTACTGGTTTCCATGACTACTATTCTTTTTTTTAAAAAAAAATCTCTGTTTGCTATATTATTCTTTCTAATCATTAAGGGCGTGTTTTCTCTCTTTTTTTCGCGATGGGTTTTCCTTTGATATTTCTCTTTTTTATTTGTTGGCTGATTCTTAACGTCAGTTTAAATGTTTTTTACGCTTCCAATTTTCAAATTGAGTATTTTCTGTAATTTCAATGTCTTATTTTAAACAAGCATTTTGGAGGTTGAAACATTCATAAATATGCAAAATTGTATGCGATGCACGCATATAATCATTATCAGCCATCAGGATAGGCAGATGCTTGGTTTATAGTCTTATTCTTTTTGAACTTGTTTTCAAGTTAAAGTAAGCCATTTAACCAAAAGTGGTCAATCAATCCATGTTCTTGGTTGCAATGATCGTTTTGATTTGATAATTTTATTATGATTCATCCCCTTCTCAGATTGCTCGGTGCAGTTTATAATAATTTGTTGAGGAAATATAATACAAATTATCTTTAATCATTTTTGTTTCATTGACATTGTAAATGCTGAGATTTCATCGACCTGGTTTATAGATTTTCATCTTGTGTTGTGCAACTTGATTTTCTCCCAACTCAAAATTGCTTTTCCTTTTGTTGATCTCCTTGAAGCTGGCAAAGGAAATCAAAGCATACTTATTTTACTTGTTGGATCTTTTTTCCTAATGTAGAGCATATGAAATCTTTTTTCCCCGAATATAGTTCCAAATTCCCTGAGACCTCGAAAACAAATATTCTGGACAAGATTAGCAAATATGCCTTTTAAACTTGTTTTTGCCTTTCATTTTTAGTGGATTTAACAAGCTACAGACTAATCTGTTAGTAATAACCGAAAGATTACTAATGAAAATTTAACAAGTTAACAGACTAATTTGGTTTGAACAAGTCTGTCATCTAATATTTATTTTCAGTTGTCAAACTGTAGAATGTATGGCAAAATCATCCATCTCTGATAATATCTCTTTGGAAACTTGATCGGAATGAGTGATCACCATAATATATCTTCAGTCAAACCATGATATTTTTAAGTTTTGAAACAGGGAACAAAATCATATATGTGGGGAAAAGTTCCTGAGTCTTAGTATATGGTGGTGGTGTCAATGCCATCATCTTTTCTTGTGAATGAAAAAATAAAACACCTAACATGATCTTTTCTTAAACGAATCTTAATTCTATTAGTGTGGATGCCTCCTTCATTTTAGCCTTTTAGTGATTCTTTGATTATTATAAGGAAGAAAGAAAAAAAGACGTCGATTCCTATTCTTTGACTGTTCAGATATGTTATTTTTCTTGAAAGATAGGCTCAGTGGAAATCCCTCGGTGAAAGATTGGATGGTGCTTGTGCTGGGTAGACAAAATTAGTTAATTCACAACAAGAATAGTACTAGGATTGCAGTTTCTTTATGGTGCAATTGGGACTTTAAACTCCAGTTATCCCATTATTACCTGAGGAAATTTGAGTTTCATGTAGGGTTTAGGATGAGATCCCATCATCCCAGGAGGTATCAGAAGCCATTCTGGCCATAACAATTAGGGGCAGTCTTCGATCTACACGCGCTCCAGGATTTGGAAAGCCACTCTCTTTATTTATCCCATACTAAATAAAAAATTTAAAACAAGGGAAGACCAATTCCTCACTTTCTTCCCCTTGTTTCGTAAGCATTTTTGATGCCTACAACAAACGAACATAGCCGTCTTCTAATTAATTACAGTACACGTGTCGAACAGCCTAAATATATTTAGGTAATTAATTTGATTTTAAGTTAATCCGACCATTTTATATATAGATATAGATTTCATTGTTTCCTCTGGTTCTAATTATTTGTTAAAAGTAACTGAACCAAACGGACCGGTCTATTGATGAAGTCTTCTTCTATTTGTGTTTCTTTTCAGCGGCGCCGCTAAGCGGTCAACTGGTGATGCCTGAGTCCCTCCGGCAGA
>JBAMIE010000029.1:8119713-8133950 GCA_037177295.1 Kaempferia parviflora | reverse complement strand
AATATGTGCTTTAAGAAAGTAGAAATTTTGGCTAAATAAGATTATTGGAGGAAATTGAATAGCGAAAAACATAAGAATTGCAACTTTGAAAATCATAGTTCTGCTAAACATCAATCTTATTGATTGTCACATTCTCAAAATTTCAATGAAAAGGTCAGATGGTTTCCCTCTCTAATTGTGGTCCAGATTTTTTTGCATTTGAGTTAAGTATGATGGCTATAAGTGAGATACTAAATCCAATCCCACTAGGTTTAACATTCTGTTATGAGTCTATTGCACTGAAATAATATTTATGCCTATTAAATTGTATACGGCCTATGATAATGGATTATAACAAATTTCAACCTAAAAGCATGATGGTTTAGTGACAACTAGTAAGTTAAAAAGATTTAAAGTGATCCAATATCTTATTTGATCCTTAACTTATTATTTGTAGGCTCACTTACATCTTGTATATCATCCAGTCTTCTTAGCATCACATGGTTTCTAAACTTATTACCAAGAACAAAGGACGTGGAGCTTGAAAATCTCATAGAAATCATTATCAAATTGAGAATTGATTCATACTAGATCAATTTACCTACAACACACTATAGGCAACATGTAGCTTAGATTTGGTTCAACCTCTGACTTAGTTAATCTAATCATTCAAATACACAAAATTGTATGCCTTCCTCTAAATAGAGTAATCATTTGGATCAAAGGGTACATCAAGCTCATTATTTTTTGACAACTAATATTATTGTAGTCATTCTGAGTTTAGAGGTTCGATGTCCACTATTCCCTTAATGCATGATGTTTTAAAGCTTAAGTTGCTATGGTTGTAGCAAAATTTAGGATTCAAGCCTATATCCACTAATCTCATGAACACATTGGGTTACTATTGCTACAATCTCAATGTTAAAGGTGGAATCCATTTGTCGTTAAGACAATTCTATTAACACTCTCTGTGTCGGATGCATTCACATGATATAGCCTAAAGTTAACTATCTATTATTGAGCATGTAGGAGAAAGTAAATTAAACACGATTTAATGATTAATATATCAAAAACAAAGAGGAGTCATAACTAAGAGGAACAATAGGAGAAATGAAAGCTCACAACAAATGCCCACCAAGTGGCAAATAAATTTTGAAAAGACCAGCAATTGAGGAAATTTAGAGGCAAGACAATCAAAGTGTTGTCCGGCAAAGTAAGGATGGGGTGTTATGTTTGTGTATATTCTGTTATGTTATTATCATTCAGATGCAAGATAATCAAAATCTACATGCATTATGTCATGTGTAATAGTAGAAAGATAAAAATTATATATGTATAAAATACCTAGCAAAGTAAACATTTTAATATTAAGTATGATATATTAAGTCAATAAAATTATGAATTAATATCACATGGTTTTAATATTTTACAGCATGACTAAGCATATGACCTTTTTATCTTTCTCTTTGCTCTCCTAGGAGAGTACATTATGTATGCTCGCCATCAGTATGACTACCCTAATGGACATCCCACACATGGATGATCACTCAAGTGTGATATTAAGGTAAAAGCGAGTACTAGTGGCTAAGTCAATGGGCTATCAAGAGGCTGGTAAGCAAAAATTTGTGTTATTATTTATCATGCATGCTTTGTAAGCATGTAAATAATACAACAACTAAGACTTTATCCCACTAAGTGGGGTCGGTTATATGGATCCTCCTACGTTATTGGGCTTGATTCCCTACTATATCCTTATTTATATTTAAATAAATTTTATCTTTTTTATCATTGCTAATTAAGTTTTTTTTGATCGTCTTCTTCCTCTATTAATATGTGTATTTGTCATGTTCTCGCATCACCTAACTAGGACATTTATTGGATGCCTAAATACATATTCGTACCATCTTAAACGTGTCTTTTATAGTTTCCCTTAATATGGGTAACCTCAACTTTTTCTCTTATTTTCTTATTTCTTATCTTGTCCTCCTCACATCTACATTAACATCATCATCTCTATGACTCTTATCTTTTGCTCTTGTGCTCACTTCATAGCTTAAAATTTAGCTTCATATTACATCGCAAGTGTAATTGCTATTTTGTAAAACTTCCCTTTAAATTTCAGAAATACTTTACAATCTTAAAGTGCACTTCACATCTTCCTCTATTTTAACTATCTTGCTTGTATTCTATATAAAATATTTTTATTTACCCCTCAATCCTTTTGCAAGAACGATTCTAGATACTTAAGTTTTCAATTACAGGTACTTATCATCTCCTAGCTTAACAATTGCCTTGCAATATTTAATATTAGTAAAACTTAAATTCTATATATTCCGTCTTTACTCATTCTAAAACTTGTTATTTCATATTACGTCCGGTGTTTCCTGCTAAGGTTCGATTTTAGTATTTATTCCTTGACGTGTATCATCGATTAAAATAATATCATCTATAAATAATATGCACTATAGTAATATGTCTTAGATAAGTCCAGCGAGTTTATTCATAGTTAGTGTAAAAAAGTATTAACTTAAACTAATCATTATATAATCCTATCTTTATTGGAAACACTTTAGTTAATCTGCTTAGAATCTTTACTTTTGCTGTTACATCCTCATATGTATATTTAATTATTTCAATATACACTACGTTAATATCTTTCCTTTTTTTTAATTTTCTAATAATTTTTCTCCATCATAAGTTTTTTCTAGGTCAATAAACACAATGTGTAAGTCTTGCTTCTTTCCTTGATACTTTTCAATTGAGAAAATGTAACTTCTATTGTCGACCATTCGTGCATAAATCCAAATTGATTTTCAATCACTTTGGTCTACTTGATTAACTTTTTTTAATCATTTTTTCTCAAAGTTCATTGTGTGACTCATTATCTTAATGCCCATGTAATTCACATACTTTTATGCATCTCCTTTGTTTTTATGCAAAGACTAGAGTATTTACTCTCTTATCTGGCATTTTTTTTTATTTTTAATATCAATTTGATAGCTTTTAAAATCATTGAATACTATGCTTCCCTAGGCACTCCATTCCTCTATTAAAATGTCATCAAATCCTATCGCTTTTCCATTTTGCATCCCATTTATTGCTTGTTCTATTTTAAAAATTTAAATTCTTCAAGAAAAATTTAAATTTCTATACCACCCTTACTTCAGTTTTCTAAGATAAGTTTCTACATAAATCTTCATTAAAAAGTTGATAAAAATATCTTTTTTATCATTTTTTTATTTTTGTCATCATTGATAGTATCTTATTAGATTCATTTTTAATTCATTTTATTTGAGTAAAATCTCTTATTTTTCTCTCTTTTGCTTTAACTATTCAATGTCTTTTCCCTTTTGTATGAAGCTATTGATACAAAGATTCGAAAACTTTATTTTTGATTTCACTCACTACTTTCTTAGTCTCTTTTTGATTGTTTTCTTTATTTTTTAGCTCTTAATTTCTTTTTTTTTTGTTAATAGTTAATTAATTCTTTCCTTGCTTAATTCTTTTTTCCTTCCTCTTTATATATTTTTTTATTCTTTTCCTCCTTAAACACATGAATATTTTTAGTTCTTTTTTCCTTTCTCCCTGTATTATATTTTTTTCATATTCCTTTCCTCCTTAAGTACACGGGGAAAAATTTTCCTCCTTAAACTAATTAAAATAAATTAAATTAAATTTAAACCTACTATATTCTAATCATTGTATCTATATTTTAGTTAATCCTAAATTGACTTTTACTTAATCCTAATTTTTAAATACTAGTTTAACCTTAATTAATATATATTATATTTAAAAAAGTTATCGAAACCACATTAGCACGGAATGATATTATATCAAAACTATATCATCCTGGTCATAAATCAAAACTCTAATATGAATCAAAATTTAAACCATGCTTTTATCTATTTTAAATTTAATGTCATCTTATCTTATGTTGTAATCGAGTCACAATATATTTCTCTTAAAGATACTTTGTTTTCCTTTAACATCACCATTGAATCCTTGAAGCCACACATGTTTTATTCTATTGAGACTATGCTTGATGCGTGCATCTAATACCACTAACCTATGTTGGATGATTAAGTTTTTTCTAGAAATGATCTTACAATTTTTACAAATTTTTTAAAAATTGTTTTCCCTGACCATAAAAGAAGTCAATTTGTGATTATTGTACTTACTTTTGAACATGACCAAATGTTATTCTCTCTGCTATCGCAAAATCCAATATAACACTTCTTAATTTCTTAATCCAAAACCATAACCCTTATATACCCTATCATATTCATCATTTTTTACTCTATATGACCATTTAGATCTCCTTCTATTAAATAATCTCATTTAGTAGAATTTTTATACTACCTCATCTAGGTCTTCTCAAAACTTATGTTTGATGTCTTCATTTAATCCTACTTGAGATGTGTATGTGATAATTACATTACTATTTTTTTTTATATTACTATATTGAGAGTTATAATTTTATCTCATTTCCGAACTATGCTTTCTACTTCGTTCCTTTATGAACTATTTAAAATAATGCTTGCTCTATTTTTTCGTTTTACTTTCTTAAGTACCATAACTTTAAACCCGAGTTTCAATCATTTTACCTTCTCCCTTACCCATGTAAGCATAAAATATTAATTCTTCTTCTAATTATTGTATCTACTATCTTATTTGCTTTGTTAGCGAGTGTTCTTATCTTCCATTTTCGAATTTAAGGTAATCGATATTATAATGTTTGTTTATATCTAAGTTAGGGTGTGGAAACTCTTGTATATTTAACACTACACCTAAGTTCTCATAGAGATGTAATGGTTATGGTTGAAAAGTTGCAATAAGATCTTGCAATATGTTCCTTTTAGGAAATAACCTAGCATGAACACAATAACATACATAACATTTATCCTTGTTTGACGCTGACTAGCAACCTAATACAACCCTCTTCTTTTATCCAGGCATGGATTGACCATGATGGGGTTTATTCACCATGGGTAAAGTTCTATAAGAATAACAAGGTAAGGGAACTACCTCCATCATATATAAGTTTCCTAAACGAGATATGTTAAATCTGTTGGGGACCTTTCCGGAGCTAGGGGTAAATGGCTCCGATCACTTCGTCGTTGATGATGTGCAGCGGAATATATTCGACGAAGACTCAACCAATGCTAACACCGAGATTTACTTAGTATCCACCTCAAGATGAGGTGACTAATCCAAGGGTCGGTCAGCACACACACTCTCCACTAAAATACTCCTTTGAGGAGGCGAAGAAGCCTCGTACAAACTCACACAAGAATACAACACGAAGCAAGAAAATAAATACAAGAATATAAAATGAAACCTTGCTTCTAGATCTCTTGTAGCTTGTGGATGCCTCTAGCACGCTTGGAAATGCAGCAACACTTCACATTTAAGCTCGTAAGCACCGCTGGAGAAGAAGCGGAGAAGAAGGGTTAGCGTCGGCGAAGCAACGAGCACCCTTTTAAACCTACTGTGTGTAACGGTCATAAACCAATCGATCAGCTGATTGATTGATCGTCTCAATCGATCAGCTAATCGATTCCGAGACTTTCTGTGCCTTTGCACGCCGCAAGAAGACACAACCCAAGTTGATCGATTGGGGAGCGCTGGATCGATCAGCTGATCGATCTAGCCCCATTTTGTTCTCTCACGAAATCGCAAGAGAACAACGACAATCGATCGATTGGCTTTGTCCCAACATCCGATCAACTTTGACCTGTTGGGACTCCATCTTGCTTAGCATCCGGTCAACCTTAACCTGGTAGAACTTATCGCCAAATGTCGGTCAAACCTTTGATCCACTTGGACTTTTCTCCACGTGCCAAGTGTCCGATCAACTTTGACCTTCTTGGACTTACCGTCTCGTGCCAGGTATCTGATCATCCATGACCTACTTGGACTTCCAACCGCCTGGCTTCACTTACCAGAACTTTCTATCCGCTTGGCTTCACTCATCGGGACTTTTCACATTGCCTTGCTTCACTTGCTAGGGCTTTTCACCTATCTTCACTCATCAGGATTTTCACACTGCCCACCGGGGCTTCTATCTACCTGCGTTCACTCACAGGGCTTTCAACATCAAGTGTCAGATCAACACTGACCCACTTGGATTTTTCTCTTCTACCAACCTTCCCGTTGGACTTGCCTTTGCCTAACTTCCCGTTAGAACTTTCTAGTCAATTATCTGGTCAACCTTGACCTACCGACTTCTGTTCGACATTCTCCTAGATAGACAATTTCATACGCAATCTTTATCTATTGTCAAGCATTGAAATATCAGCTTGATCCATTTCAAACTTAGTCAAACGGGTCAACATGACCCACGGACGACTATGTTGGTATTAGCCCTAAGAGCCAATTATGAGTTGATTAGGCTTGTTAGGTTCATACGATGAACTATTGGACTAATGCGTTGAGTCTAATTTGAATTTGTCCATTTTGAGTTAGACTCAAATTAGACCCATTGAATTAAACTCAAGTTAGGCCCATTAAATTAGACTCATTGTATCAATTTGGATTGATGTGAGTTTGACTTATTGAGTCACATGATGAAATTCGGATAGGTTTAATGAGTTAGACTCATTGATCCACATCATAAGTTACACTCATCATGATGAGTCAACTCATTATGAACTTAAATTCATCATGGAAGATGAGTGACCAATTTTGACTTGGTCATGTGGAAGAAGACTAAGAGTCATATATTGAATTAATGGAATATTAATATCAATTAAATCATTTGATTAGATGAATATAAAAGGAGTTTTGGATTCATTTTTTTTATTAAGTGATTTGCTTCTCTTCCTTAGTCTTTTTCTTCCTCCCTCACTTGGCCGAAACTTTACTTATGGTTAGCACCACAATTTTGATTTTTTTTCTCCAAATCTTTGTTCGTGTGGATACCTTAGAGACGCGAACGTCTTGATCGTGCTAAGATCCAAGAAGACTAAAGAAGGTTGCTGTCGGGATTGCGAAGGACATATAACAAAGGTAAAGATTCATTCTGTGATAGTGTAGCTTCGCATGGATCTTTTGGAAAGGACTAGATGTTTTATTTTTTCCGCTGCGCTTTTCTGTGTGTTTAGTGATCTAGTACTTTACAGTGATATTAGAGCCATTTGCGAAGACATATACTAAGTTGTAGTTCTCTTTTATAAGTGATATAGAAAAGCATGAGATGTTTACTATGGTTTCGCTACATGATTGTCTTTGTTTTTGTTAGCAACGAAATAATTTGTGTTAAACAAACTAAAAAATATAGCATCTTTCATACGTGTTATGAACACGTGCTATATTCTAATTTCATTCGATAAGAAACATGCTCGGTTTTGTTAGCCTCGGGTTAGTGGGTGATCTTGGGCAAAGCATCAACTCCTTCAAAAGAGTGCAAAATTTTTTTTTTTGCTTTGGGGGCGATGACCCCTCAAACCTTGCAAGGCGTTGCGGGACCGCTGCGGCATTGCGGCTCATAACTCATTTTAGAAATCATAATAGATTTTATGTCATAAAATATTGTGAATGTTGTGTGACATGGTGCATGGTTATGACCCTTAACCCCAATATGATTGTGTGTGTATGTTGTAATTCATAATACGCTCTACGTGTCGTGCCTTCATCCTTATATTCTTGTTAAATTTAGACTATGCTCGAATGTAACTGGAGGTTTATTTATGTTTTGTAATGTACAAATTAGAAAAGAATGAGTCTACTAGACGAAGGTGAAAAAGGAGAAGGACAACAACGCACGACAACCGAGGAGACACTTGGAGAAGATGCTTAGACCTAGGTTGACCTTTCGATCTTCTCATTGGCTTGAGAAAATCATAGTAAATGTGGCCATAACCATGTCACGTTTTATTTAGCATATACATGATGTATGCCATGATTGTATGTGATGCGTGTATAGTTTAATCATAATTAGGTTTTTTTACTATGCCTACCAAAGTTTAGTTCTCACTACTATCTCGATCAATTGTAGACATGTTTGCCAAAGCAAAATGACTTAATTTATCATGGTAGAGTGCGATAGAATAATTGTGATGTCTAAATATTAAACTTTGGATGTGATCTAATTAGTTAACTCAATTAGATTGAGAACTTAGAGGCATATCCCACATGTTGGGCAAATGAACAAATAATGTTGTTCATATATCTGTACAAGAGTTACATTTAATGTAATTGGTACAAGTTACCTATTTACATTATACAAGTCTGGGGTGATTAGCCAAAGCTAACTCAAGATGAGGTGTAATGTGGATCTTCTCCCACGTGAATAATTATCGTTATTGGATTTGGAGATAGTAGTGTAGGTAAACTTCGGTTACCCACATCCATGACTTGCTCCTACTAAGTTATAAAATTCAGTGGGAGAATCATTAAATTAAAGTCCTAATTAAATGATTTGAATATAATACTTATTTCTTCATTTTATTATTTTAGATCACTATGTCGTCAAATACGTCAAACACTCTCTCTCTCTGTGATCTGTCCTTGATAAGGATAAGCTCAACGGAGCAAATTTCCTGGACTGGTACAAAAATTTAAGGATTGTCCTTAAGCAAGAAAGAAAACTGTACGTCCTAGAGCAGCCCATTCCTGAAACACCCCCTACTAATGCCACTAGAGCTGATAAGGATAATTCCATGAAGCATCAAGATGATGCATTAGATGTGTCATGCCTTATGCTCACTACCATGAACTCTGAGATTCAAAAGCAACATGAGAACATGTGGAAGCGCCACATCAGCGGCCCCCCTAGAGCCGGCCCAATGGATATGGAGGGAGGTAAATGCAGGTACACAGACGTCAGGCGTATGGCGGGGTGTATCCCAGACTTCAGTTCCTGGGAATCGACCCCTGGCGGTGTGCCAGAGCATACCATGCGCCCACCGTCTGTGAGCAATATGAGAACATGGATGCTTATAATATGGTTGAACATTTTCGAGATTTGAGATCTTTAAGGCTCTATTTCAGTGCAAGATGTAAGGAAAAAGTCATGTAGGACCATATGTACTTAACATGATTGGGTACTTAGAGAACCTACAAAGGTTGAGATTTCTATTGGGCCAAGAATTGGTCACTGACCTCATTCTGCAATCATTGTCAGAAAGCTACAGTCAGTTCGTCGTAAACTATAACACGAATGAGCTTAACAAACCGTTGCCTGAAATGTTAAGCATGTTGAGAACTGCTGAACTCAACCTTAAGAAGACAAAGCCTAGCGCAATATTGATGGTGCAAAGAGGCAAAGGCAAATGGCATGCAAAAGGTAAGGGTAAGACCAGGCCTAAGGTAAAGGTAAGATCCAAGCCAAAGTAAGCCCAAAACTCATGCATTAAAGTCTAAAGGAGGAGTACCTAAGGAAGGAACCTGCTTCCATTGTGGTGAGACCGGACATTGGAAGAGGAACTGCAAACTATATCCGGAGGAAGTTAAGAGAATTGAGACTTTTGCCTAAGGTATATATGCTATAGAAGTCAATTTATCTATTTCGTCTTCTTGGGTATTAGATACCGGATGTGCATCTCACATTTGTACTAATGTGCAAGACTTCAAAAGGCTAGATCGTTAACAAAGGGCGAAGTGGACCTACGAGTAGGCAATGGTGCAAGAGTTGCTATTGTCGCTGTAGGAACATATTCTTTATTTTTGCCCACTGGCTTGTTTTAGAGCTAGAAGAATGTTGTTATGTGCCTACTTTAACAAAGAACATTATCTCTGTTTCCTGTTTTTCATTTATAATAAAGGATAAATGTTGTTCAGTTTATTTAAATGAAATGTTCTATTGTAATGCACATTATGGACTCTGTTCAAAATAGCAGAGGACCTTGAGAACCCAATCTATAACATAAATACCAAACGGTTCAAATCTAATGATTTAAATCACACATCTCTGGAATTATCGCTTAGGTTACATAAATAAAAATCGCATATCACAACTCTATAAGGATGAACTTTTGGACTCGTTATTTTGAATCATATGAGGTATGTGAATCATGTCTTCAAGGCAAGATGACAGACTCTATTTAGTGGACACAGCGAGATCTATGTGACCCTTTCAAAATAGCAGGTAGAGGAGGTTATCATTACTTCATTATTTTTACTGATAATTTCATTAGATACGGTTATGTGTATCTAATGAAACACAAGTCAGAATCCTTTGAAAAATTCTAAGAATTCAAGAATGAAGTACAAAATCAACTTGGTAAGCGTATTAAGATGCTTTGATTAGATCGAGGTAGAGAATACCTTAGCTAAGAATTTCGTGACCATCTCGATGAGTTTGAGATCATATCTCAACTCACTACTCCTGGTACACCACAGTGGAATAGTGTATCAGAGAGGAGAAATCGTACCTTATTAGATATAGTACGGTCTATGATGAGTCGTACAGATCTTCTTACTTCTTTATGGGGACATGCTTTAGAGACGGCTGCTTTTACACTTAACTGTGTTCTATCTAAAGTCGTCATAAAGACACCATTTACGATATAGATTAGGAAGAGTCCCAAGATGTCTTTTATGAAGATTTGGGGTTGTGAGGAGGCCTACGTTCGACGATATGTCTCAGAGAAACTTGGACTCAAATATGATAAATGCTATTTTGTAGGTTATCCCAAGGAAACAAAAAGATATTACTTTTATAGTCCTACACAAGGCAAAGTGGTTGTTGCCAGAAATGGAATTTTTCTAGAAAGAGTTTATTTCTGGAAGAACTAGTGGGAGTAAAGTCGATCTTGATGAAGGGAACAAAAATCACAAGATATTGTGGGTTATAGTTATGTTACACCACAAGAAGCTATGTAACAACAACCTGTTCAAGTAGAACAAGCTCGACGCAGGTTTTATAGGATTCGTCGTCAACATGAGAGATTATTTTTTCTTGTCAACAATGGTAATGTAGTGCTTGTTGGTCTCAATGAGCCTACATCTTAGACCCCAAATCTAATAAGACTTTGGTGGATACTCCGGCTACATAGATTCTTCCTATAACAATTGACTGTATCACTCAATAATTCTTAATTCCGAACATTAGGGTCCTAAACTCGAAGGTTAATTGCTCCATAAAAAAATTAATTTCTAACTCAAGTAAATTTAGTTGCCTATTCGGAAATTCCATAAATTCAATATTTCAAAAAATAAGGGTACAAGCTATTCTAGCATGTAAACTTAGCACCTTAATCCAATATTCTGTGATAGAATACTGAATTCAAGCATGTCTGTAATAATTGTAGTGTCTGGATCTCCTCCTCAGCCTGCATCACAAATACCCTTCCTTGAATGGGCTGTTTATTCCGGGGACAATCCCTTAACATATGTCCAGTAGACCCACACTTATAGCACTTGCCCGACCCCATCAAGCAAGGTCCCAGATGTTTGCGCTAACACTTTGGGCATGCTGGGTAATCATTAGGCTTTGGGATAGTTTGCATCTAATGTTGTTGCCCCTTGCCTTTTGATGGTCCCATAAATTTCTTCTTGTTCTATTGTTGGGGCTGCTGGTATGGCATCGGATACGACCTCTTTCCCTGTCTATCGGCTTCAATGTCCTTCTGATCCTGCTCCGCCCTCAAAGCCCTAGTCACGGCCTCAACAAACTCCCTAGGGTCAGTTTCTCTTTAAGATTATTAGCTATCAAGGGCATAAAATGACACCCCCGATCAAACTCTCGGACAAACTCGGTGACAGAGCGGTCACCCTGCCTTAGCGTCATGAATTCTCGAGTCAACTTCGAACGTACATTTTCGGTGAAGTATTTACAGTAGAACACCTCCTTAAAGCCCTCCCAAGAAAGTGCATTTAGATCTACAGATAAGGATGCTCCTTCCCACCATAATAGAGCATCATCCTTCAGGAGATATGAGGCACATCTCACCCTATTCACGTCTTCTAATGTCATGAATCAGAAGATGACCTCGATGGATTTGATCCAGTTCTCTGCCACCATAGGATCAGTAGTTCCAGTAAAGTATTTTGAATCCATCTTGTGAAAGCGCTGGTAAATCACTTTTGGCTTCGCCCTACGGCCCAACAGCATCAGCCCAGTAAATAGTGAAAAAAATGATTTATCTCTACAAGCATCTGCTTGTGACCAAATAGAGGCTGTGGAAGAGGTGGAGGCGATGAAGGTAGTGTCTCCTCACGCCTCTCTTCCTCCTGGTTCTTTGGGGTCCGGTTGGCGTACCGTCTTGGAGGCATATCTGTATACCGTCCAATGCAACACGTAACCAACATACGTTTAAATCTATCACACTTAAGTAACAACGTAACAATTTCCTAATTTAGCGTTCATAAGAAGAGCATTTAACCTTTAGGCATATAAAACACAAAGCATTAAACTTACAGACTTGAGGCTTGACTTCTTGAGCTTCTCGAAACCGACAGTAGGCACAACCCTTTCAGAACCTTTGCTCTGATACTAACTGTAACATTCCTAATCTTCTTATAAACAAAAATGGAAACAATCTTTTTTATTTATATCATACATATAACATCCAACCAAGCCATTCAAGTCATAAAGCACTTTGTAAATCTTAAATAAGTCTTAGGACTAAATCTTTTAGTACAAAAATTTAAATTAAAGCAGAAACAAAAACTAGAAGGTCTTCGGGTTGTACTGTCAGCGTTCTGAGATTTGCTCACTTGTTACAGCCTTCTGTCTCATCTATCTCATCTCCTGCATCAATTGGATCTAATGAGTCTAAAAGACTCAACACGTTCAAACTATACTAGCAAGTAGTAAATCTAAAAACTCATGCGCTAAAGTAAATCATGCTAATAACAAGATTAACTTAAATGCTACTTGATACATGTATAAAACAAATTGAGTTTATATAAATGCGGCATGACATAAACTTAAAGCAAATCATATTACTAATGAGTTTAACATAAATTCGACATGACATAAACATAATGTAAATCATATTACAAACGGGGCTAACATAGATGCAACATGGCATAAACATTAAACAAATTATATTACTAATGAGTTTAACATATATGTGACATGACATAAATGTAATGCAAATCATATCACTAACAGAACTAACATAATTGCAACAGGGCTTAAACATTAAGCAATTCATATTCTGATGCGTTTAACATATATACGACATGACATAAACATAAACATAAACATAAACATAAACATGAACATGAACATGAACATGAACATGAACATGAACATGAACTTAAACTTAAACATTCTTAATAGAGTTCAGTTCAAAGAAAGTGACCTTTGTACATAACCGTTTGATCAAACATTACCATAGATCTAGGTTGTTAGAGGTCTGAACCTAAGTCCGGAGCCTTCATTATTCTGGCACGATCACTGGCGTAAGTCCCGGATCATACCACCATCCCAGAACATAACTAGATTGATCCTGGAGCGATCACCGGGTGTAAGTCCCCGATCATACTACCATTCCAGAACATAATTTGTTATGATTCCCAGGGTTAGGTCCCCGGTTCATAACTTGACCCATACATAATTTGGTAAGCTCCCCAGGAGTAGGTCCCCGTTTCATAACTTAACCCATACATAAATATAGTTTAGCCACAGTCGAATCACGTTACTCAAAAATATTTTTCTTACCAATATATGTACATGCTTACAATATTATCCTAAACTGTCCAACAATGGGGTGAGCTGAGACCACCTTGGGCAAAGCAGCCGAGGTCACCTCAGGCCCCAAAGTCCTAAGGTCATCACGGATAAAGCGTAGCCGAGGTCACCTCGGGCGCATGGACCGAGATCACCTCTGATAGGTAATAGCCGAGGTCACATCGGGCACGTAAACCCGAGGTTACCTCAGATAGGTAGTAGCTGAGGTCACATCGGGCACATAGATCAGAGGTCACCAAGGACAGTAGCAGCCGAGGCCACCTCGGACACATAGAACTAAGGTCACCTTGGATAGTAGCAGCCAAGGCCACCTCAGGCACATAGAACCGAGGTCACCTCGGATAGTAGCAGTCAAGGCCACTTCGGACACATAGAACCGAGGTCACCTCGGATAGTAGCAGTCAAGGCCACTTCGGACACATAGAACCGAGGTCACCTCTGACAGGTTACAGCCGAAGACACCTCTGACACCCAGATCTGAGGTCGCGTCGGATAGGTAGCAGCCGAGGCCGCCCACAAGCATTTCTTAAGCTCCCAAAAAATAACAAATTGAGCCTAACTATAAAATAGGAGAATATTATTTGAACCCCACCTCCAGAAGTATTTCTCAACAACC
>JBAMIE010000029.1:8098440-8119613 GCA_037177295.1 Kaempferia parviflora | reverse complement strand
ACTTCCTTTGTTGCCACGTCTTCCTCCTTGCTGACCTGGACGTGGGTCCCAGGGCCACGTCATCCATACCGGATCAGACACTTTACGGACAAAATGAATCAACATTTGAATTTAATCAAGCAAGGAGCATAGAAACACCAACCGGATCAATGTGACAAAGTTAGATGTAAGTTCTCTTCCCCATCTCAACGAGTGAGAGAAGCATAGAGAGGGAGAGTAGGAAACTGGAAGAAAGGGAACTCGAAAAAAAAAAACTCGCATTTTTATTTTGCATTGTATGGATAAAAAAATTCTAATTCATGTTCTTATCAATTAGAAGAGAAACGAACAAGAGAACGCTAGGGTTGAGAGATATTGAAGAATAATAAATTAGATCTTATAAAATACCATATATAATTAAAAATGAATTTATAGTGTTAAAAAGAGCCCCTTTTGGCTATATCCATTGGAATCACAACAAGATCTTTGTGAAATCCAAAATTTTGACTAGAGAATGAGATTATACAAATCTTTTATCACATGAACCTTATTCTTTTCCATTCTCTTTAAAAAATATATATATAAAAATAATTTTAATATATTTAAAATAATGACTCCCAATAAAAATTACGGCCTTAGGCATAGACTTTAATGACCTATACCTAAAGCCGGCCTTAGGTAAATCTAAAAGCGCAGATGAGTTCTGGCACGGTGGCTCAGCGTCATAGATAATTTGAGCACCGTGGACATTTGATATGCCATGCGAGAAAATTAAACAACATTGATATACTGCCCCCTCGGGGTGGTGCGATGGTTAAGGTATGAGAGCTTGCCACATGAGGTCTAGAGATGAATCTCGGCGTGTCCGAGCATATACCTCCCCCATGTCCTGACCATTTGTACTTATGACTAGTAGCTATTTATGATTTATCTTCTCTGTGTTGGTACTGGGACGGATTGATGGAGACGCTGAAGGTGAATGTATTCATTTTTTATTGATGGGGACGTTGAAGGTGAATATATTCACTTTTTACCGCATACTAAATGTGCCTCAGAGCTACTGCATTGTTTTAAAGAAGTAAAGAGAGAGAATCAATTAGAGGATCGGAATGTACTTAGTTTTGAGATTTCTATAAGGTGAAGTCTAACTATGATAGAGAGATGAAGTACCATGTACAGGGAAGAAGGAAATATTTGGTCAGGTGTTACATGGTTTGGAGGACCAAGACCAAATGTAATGTCCTTTTCAATAATAAAATAAAAAGTACTCGTTTGGTGATTTAATAAAAATTTGGCATATTTTAGTTTTAGTTTTGTTTATTTATAAAATTTACTTGATTAAATTAAAATTAAAATTAAAATTAAATTAAAATTAAAATTAAATAAAATTAAAATATTGTCCTTACTTAACAAGAATCGCTTGGAGAAAGCGACGCAGATTTGATTGCTAATTTGCCAGCGTCACCCGTTTCCCGAGATCACCATAATTATTAATTATTTTCAATGCAAAATTTTCTTAATTTTCAAAATAAAAACACAATTTGGGAAATAGAGAAATCGGAGGAGTGGAATCGAAGTAGCAGCAACAGTACGAAGCAGTAAAGGAGAGGAGTGGGAGTGGCGCCCCTCCCCAACCAAATCAAGGGTTTCGACGGCAAGTTAGGTCTTCCTGTTCTCAGCGGCTAACAAGTAACAAGATCTCGCTTTTGTTGCTCGTTTGGTGCGTGATCGCGAGAGAGCAGGATTTGATTTTGCTGGGCGCCTCGATCTTCCCATCGGGAGGCGGACGGGTGCCGTTTGGACGCTTGCTTTCAGCGTACGGGTAAGGGTTGGAGCGTTGTCGTTCTCAGTTAGGGATACTACTGCTTTTGTATTTATTGGGAGATTCGCTTCGGCCGTTCTGAGAGGTTGGTAGGGTGGGATTTGGGAATTGTGAACTCTTCGGCTACGGTCTCGATGGTTATGGAAGCTTTCTGAGGTTGGAAAATCGTTATTTTCCGTGGTTCTTCTCGGGTTCTTTCCTCCTTTTCGGTTCTTTGGCTGCAGCGAGGTGATGTCGATACGGCCTGGATGCAACGATTTCTTTGGTGGTTGAAGGTGGTTTAAAACATGTACGTGCATGATCTTCTGATCCTGTTTCATTGTTTTTTTCTTGATACATTTATCGCTCTTTGAGTGCATTGGCCATCTTCAGTCGGTCACTACATAACCTGAAGTACTAGTCTACTAGTTGTTATTTTTGAAACTGCACCTCCCAATCCATTTGCCAGCCGTGTTTAGAGTGTGTCTCATTATTAGCCATTTTAAATATTTAGATAATTGTTATTATACTGCCTTTTGTAAGTATTGAACATGAAGAAGCAATTAAAATCAATGTTCTATCAAAAATTCGTAACTTTGAAAAATGGATTCTTAATACTTTACTAACTTTACTTGTTAATTTTTTTTTTAGCTGGCAATTTAAATCAATGTTCTATCGAAAATTTGTAACTTTGAAAAATAGATTCTTAATACTTTACTAACTTTACTTGTTAAATTTTTTTTAGCTGTTGCTGCTACTGACAGAATATAGCATTTATAACCTGATCCAACTTTTACTTAATCATCAGTTGTGATAAAGGATTATCTTTTGTCTTTTAGGACAAAAGAAAAATTATTGAAAGTTCTTATTACTACAGTATCTACATATTGAAAGATGATGCAAACATTCTTAGATCATTCAAGTTGTTTTTGGAGATGAGCTCACCATTACATTGAACATTTAACATAAAGAAGGTTTAGTTGTCCAAATAACAAGTTCCATAATATAAAGCCTATCTGTTATAATGAAACAAGTTGGAAAATCAGCTACAGGCTTTCAAAAGAAAACATTTAATTTGCCCAATTTATAAAATTTAATAACGTGCATAATAGGTTCTTTAAGGACCAACATCATCAAGTCATGTTAGTTCCAACTTTTTGGAATCAGTTACTTGGTTTTATGAAGGTACAAGCTGAAAATATTCACAGAATCCATAATTGGATGCAACCTTTGTTGGATCTCTTTGATCTTTAAAGAAGATTGTCAGATATGTAAAAGTTCTGATCTTTCATTACTTTGTTTTTCTCTAACTAGTTTATTTTGGTACAAGAAGTTAGAACGAGAAACAGAATGAGCTGATGAAATATTATGAGAAGTTGGACAACTAACGTATCACACAAATGCTTATTATAGAAATGATGATTGCTACTTCTGATTTTGCACCTAGATGAGGAATATGATGTTCACACTAAATACTTTGCCCTAGAGTTTGACTTTCAAATGCCTGACTGATCATGCCATTTTTTGACCTACCTAAATCTAAATCTTGAACGTTTTTGTTGATTGTTGCATGGTCAGCCTTCTTGGTTGCAGTTTAAGCTTAATTCTGTAATCTAAGTTCAATGCTAGGTTACAAGGGAGAGGGAGAAGCCAAAAATGTTATTCTAGCAAGTTTGTGGCCTTGATTCTTGTGCTTCAAATATTAAGATCCCATTCCTATTGTGGCCCTGTCTGGTATTGATTGTTAGCATTTTTTGTCTTGTTGTCATTGAAAATCATTCTTGTTAACCAGATGATTTGTTCAGGCTAGCTCTTAAAAGTTTTACCCACCTGTTCTTTCAACAAGCCTTTAGGATTCTGAATTATATTGATTGTTGCAAGCTAACCCTGATGTATTCTGACCAATTTAGTTCTTTGTACTTTTCTACTTGTGAGGCTTGGTTCACTTCTCATCCTTTGTTCTCAGACAATTGTTGAAGGTTCTCTTATTTCTCGGTAATGATTTATACTTTATAAATGCACTACCAATTTACTGGCTCTACAAAATATACTAGAGCCTTCATTATTGACACCTTCCTTCCATGCTAAACATTCCTCTGGGAAAGATTCAATTTGGTCTTCGAACTACACTAAGGAAATAAGCTGGCAAGTGTGCAACAGTACTTGTTAGAATTTTGGTCCTTATCAACTGGTTAAATAACTGCTACATTAACTTAACAAAGATTAATTGTCATGATTGTGTTAAAATACCTAATACACAATTAATTAGGATAGATGAGCAGGAAGTGCTTATCTTGGACTCACAGACACTATTTGGACTTCTTTTAATCAATGATCTAAAGTGAGGGTCCAGTCTTTGTGAAAAGTTGTTCGCAACCAAAACTTTTATGACCAGATTCACCTCAATGCAGTGCTAGTTGGCATTCCATTAGCACGTTAAGATTCTTGGTACAACACTATAATCAGCACAGGCACATGTGGAATTTTTGTTTCTGGCATGAGAATGTATAACCAATTAATCATGAACAAATGTCCACTTTTACTTTTACACTAGTGCTATCTATGGTCTTCTTTCTCTCAGTAGTACAGAGGGTAAACACAACACATCCTTATAGAGTTACTGATTGCTATGTTCTCAAGAAATATCCAGTCTCTTGCTGAGTAAATTTAAATTATTATTTTAATTTTTTCTGTTATTGATGTGCTACTACCCAATTAATTACTGTTTTCTATTGTTGTCTGTTTAATTTTTAAATGTATTTCTTGGGTAGCATTATCCATGCAATACATAATTGTTTGGTCATAGGAAAGATAGATTGAGATACTAAATGGTGGTTTATTTATTCAAAGTCTGAAAATGATCTCACATCTCATTTTTATTATGTACTAACACGTGTATATACCAAATAGTCTTGACTTATGTCATTGTCATATTTTGTCTTTTATGCTGATCTGGCCAATCAATCAAGTCATTACTTTTATTCTTCTCGATCAGATATCTTGGTAAGAATAATTTCACAGTTACATTTTTTGCTTCACGTTTGTCTAGCTAATTTCTTCAGTTAAGAGAATACCCTCTTAATTTTTATTTCTCCTGCTAGCAGGTGTTTCCATGATATTATCTTTTCAACTCGTCATTGCTAGAAAAGAAGGGCCAGAAAAAAATTTAGTCACATTTTACATTGGTCACTTTGAGAACTTGATCTGTGATGGGAGATGCTAGTCCTAGGACAGATACCTCCACGGATGTGGACACTGATGATAAAGATCAGAGGGTATTTTTTTTTTTTTTTTGGTTAAAAAGGCATTTCAAATAGAGATTTCAATATTTTCTTTATGGGTATATGTTGCATTGTCCAGACATTTTATGGGTGTATTTTTTTCCCTGGATAGAAGGAAACTAAGAAATTCTCATGTAATCTGCTTCTTTTGGTTCTTGTTCTTAATTTTTTGATCTATTGCTGCACGCTACTTATAGGTTGAGTGCCTATCTGTCCATGTGTTTAAACTGCATGTAAGTCCTAAGAACTTTCATAGCAAAAAATGGCTCTATTTTCTATTTTGGATTTAGTATCTTGTGCTAAATTATGTGCCAAGACAATATAATGGTGGCAAAAGGCGGTTCACTCACCTCCCGTGCCTCTCCAATCCGTTCCCCAACACGGAGGAGGTAAATCACGGTGGCTTCTAGCCTTGGATAGTTGAATAGTGTATGAGGGAGGGTAGGCATCCGGCTACTAGCCCGGATTGACCCCCATGCCTCAAGGTGGCAACACCAACCTGCGTTAGCCAACTCTCCATCCCGAGAGGATCAATATATATATATATATATATATATATATATATATATATATACATGACGTGGTTACTCCAAACAACTTAGAGTTCTACCCAAGTCTTGTTTACACTTCCTAGTTCTTGATATATCTGACAGTAGACAAAACAAATGCTTAGGTAGACAAAGAAATCAAATGCGGGGTAGACAAAACATGCATGTGCCCCATAATAATTTTCCCTCCTATCCACTAATATGTACATAAAGTATATTTGTAACTTCACCCTCATCAACATTTCTAATCTAGTTTCCATAATAGACCACTTGGTGTTGCAAATGCAATCGGCATAGACAAACTATATAGTTTGATTGGTATCATCATAGATTCATAGGGTTTGAACCATATGTGGAGTCCTTTCTGAGTATATTGTTCCATAAAAGTGGAATATGTTATTTTTCTTTCTTGATAAGATCCATGTATCTCGTATCATTATAAAAGGACTTTACTTTAAATATCAAGTTTTTGATATTCCTTTTTGATTTTGATATCTCTCCTGATTTACAGTTAGAATGCCGTCAACTTGCTGCTGTGGCAGCATCTGATTCTAGTGATAGGTCAAAGGACAAAATGCTGGATCAGAAGGTGATAGTTTTTTGGACTTCCCAGTTTATTTCTCTCTTCAATTAGTCAATAGTGCACATAATTTATGAACCCTTTTCCAAATTAATGCACAGACTCTTCGTCGTCTTGCTCAAAATCGTGAAGCTGCCAGAAAGAGTAGGTTAAGAAAAAAGGTGTATCATCTATATTCTCGTTTGATGCTATAATTTGGCTTCACTCTTAAGGGTTTCTATTAATTTTTTTTTCATGCCACAGATACTACATTCCCTTTACCTATTTATAATGTTCTATATCTTAACTCAAGATAGATGAATATTTCTAGAATAGATAACCTTCCTTTCTTCCTTGATTGTTATGCATGGTAAGTAAGGTGATAAATTTCATTTGCTGAACATATTGCTATTTTTCTTTTGTGAAATGTTTTAAAATTAACTTTGACCAGATATTTTTTTTGTTAACTGTTTACTGGCCTGTCTTCTTTGTTACAACTTACTAGGCTTATGTACAACAATTAGAGAGTAGTAGATTGAAGCTTACTCAACTGGAGCAGGAGCTCCAAAGAGCTCGCCAGCAGGTAATGTTCTTTTTTGGTCGGTTCTTTTCTCAATTCTATGAGGCCATTTTTTCCCTGCAAGCACATGGTTAATGTAATAAGACTGGAATATATGGTTTTTTTCAGGGTATTTTTATATCTAGCTCAGGAGATCAAGCCCATGCTACCGGTGGGAATGGTATTTTCGTTCCAATGACATCTTCATTGACTATAATCTATAGTAACCTTGTCCATAATGTGCATCAGAAAAGAGCATACTTTTACTTATGACTTTAAATGAACTGGATGTTCATAGACAAGCTTAGTGGTTGGTTCAATAAAGTTTGTTTATGTTCGTTCAATAGTAAAAGAATATATAAAACAAATAAATTTAAACACTAATGAGCTCAATTCATTATAGTTTATGTATAATTTATGAATAAATTTATTTATTAACTTGTGTAAATTTTAATTATAAATTTATTTTTTTATTTTATTTTATCAAATAGAATACAAATATAATAACTTATAAAATTTTATAATCTTAAATTATTCATAATATGTTAAAATATGGAAATAAAATAAGTTTTCATGATTAGGTCAACATCTTACCAAATTATAAGGGCAACAATTTTGTTCGTTGAGCTTGATAAGATTTTTAATAAACAAGTTTGGATAAGCTTTAGAAGAAAATAAACCAGCTTGAACATAGTCAACCTCAGCTCTCCTTGGCTCATTTACAACCCTACTTTTATTTTGATGAACGCTATTTCACAGTCTTCCCTACATTATAATTGAACTTTTTCACTTGGTTCATTTAAGCTGGTTGTAGTATTGAAACGATTTATAAAAATTCAAAACATCATTATTTAAGATCTATGGCATGTGTAATTATCAAATTTAATCTCTTATTTTGTTGGCAGGTTCTCTGACTTTTGGTTTGTTTTTGCATGTTTGGTATCATGGGAGTACATTTCCAGTTAGCTTATAATGGTTCTTTAGTGGTCAAGTTAAAATTTTTTGTAATTAACTCTCTTGTGTAATCAACTCAAAAGTTTTGAGCTTTTAATTCCTAGCAAAAACTCTTAACTGACTCCAACTGCTATTAACTGTTATGGTAAATTGAAGTTGTATAATAGTCGGTGTTCGGATTTAGATCTATTGTGTTCTTCCTATGATTATTAGCATGTTAAATCATCACCGCAGGGGCATTAGCTTTTGATGTTGAATATGCACGATGGCTTGAAGAACATAACCGGCAGATAAATGAACTGAGGGCGGCAGTTAATGCCCATGCAAGTGAAAATGATCTCCGTGCTATGGTTGATGGTGTCATGACACACTATGAGGACATATTTAGGCTTAAGGGTGTCGCTGCCAAGACAGATGTCTTTCACATATTATCGGGTATGTGGAAGACACCAGCTGAAAGGTGTTTCCTGTGGCTGGGTGGCTTCCGATCATCTGAGCTTCTAAAGGTATGCATTTTTGTATGCCTTTTTTTTCTTCACTAAATTGCTTATATCCTATATACCACTACAACTTTGCTCTAATCAATAAGTGTGATATGGAGCAACTCAGATCAAGATTCCAAGCTCGGATGAAAAGCTGGAGGGTTTATTTGAATATTCACACTGTCACCAAGGATAAAATATGGACTGCTAGCTTTTGTACACTTGTGTGGGTTTTGATCGATCCAAAATAATTGAAAACCAACTGTTCTAATTAACCATCTCAGAATTTATTTTTACTGGATAGATCCTGAGATCAATGAATAGAATCAGTGGAGCAAGAATAGAATGAGGGTTTTGCAGTGGTAAGGCACTTTGGCGACAAATAGGCGCATCATTGTTTGAATCCCGCTACAGTGGGATTATGAACAGTGAACGTTTGACGCTGAGTTCATGACACGAGCGCTTCCCGGATTTACCATGTGACCAGTGGGAAACTTCCGAGGGTTGAGTCGGTCACCTCTAGAATTAGTAGAGTTGAATATTGGATTAAAAAAACAAGGATGAGCATATGCCTATCTAGTAGAAACTTCAAAATTATTAAAAAGTAAATAAAAAACATTTGGTCATGACAACTAGTACTAAACTATGTCAACAGCCTCAAAACAAAGATCTGCTGAAATAGTTCGGACTGTTTGTTGTGCCAAATTGAAATACTACCTGGGTAAACTTTTTACGTGCTATATTTTTGATTCACTGTATTGTAATGTTTCAGTTACTTGCAAGCCAACTAGAACCTCTAACAGAGCAGCAATTGATGGGGATATGCAACCTTCAGCAGTCATCGCAACAGGCTGAGGATGCTCTCTCCCAAGGGATGGAGGCCTTGCAACAGTCCCTGGCAGAAACATTGGCAGGTTCACTTGCCCCAGCAGGATCCTCAGGAAATGTTGCAAATTACATGGGTCAAATGGCTATGGCTATGGGAAAACTTGGAACTCTTGAGAATTTTCTTCGCCAGGTGAATTTATTCGATTCAGACTTTGCAATTGGCTTTTAGGATTTGTCCACGTCTGGCCAAGCTGGAAGTCCACTGTAGCGATCACTCTGCAATTTTATTAACTCTGGAATGTTTTATGGAGCTTCAAATCATAGTTATTTGAACACTAGGTTCTTACTCTACTTTTTCAGGCTGACAATCTACGCCAACAGACCTTACAACAAATGCATCGGATATTGACAACTCGACAATCTGCTCGTGCACTTCTGGCCATAAATGATTATTTTTCACGTCTTCGTGCCTTGAGCTCCCTTTGGCTTGCTCGGCCTAGGGAATAAGAAGCCCTATTTGTTTGCTTCGCCCAGCCTAAGATTCTACTAAAATGATCTTTCCAGTTGGATTACTAGCGCCAACCGTATGCACGGATGGATGATCAGATGGTCAATGAAGTTAAATCAAAACATGTATAGCGAGCATAGTCCATCTCATGCAGTGTAACGTAGTGAAATAAAAACATTCTGTTTTGCTATTTTGTGTGGTAGTTAGTTTAAACCATAAAGAGTTGCTATTTAAATAATAATCAATCAGAATTTTTTGCTGACGCTTCTTTTCCCTTGTTTCTTCCAGAAACAATTTTCCTAGCATTTGATGTATGCATGATTAATCTATCAGTACATGCTTCTTTACGGGATCTATCTGTTGCCGATCCCAAGACTACTGTTGTTTACTTCTACTGCTTGATATCATGGTTGTAGTTAGAATTCGTGCTTTTGTTATTTACTTTCTTTTTATTTTGACTTTACAGTGCTATTTTCTTCTGCTTAATCTTTTGGTGACAACATGATTAAACAGCAAAAAATGATTCTATTGATGTCTTAAGCATATTCGTATGCTCAATCCACACGTACCAATTTCAGTTACTGGCATGTGTGTTAATCCACACAGGTTAAATTTTATACTTGGAACAAGCTTTCAGAGTAGTAGAATGCAGACAGTAATATTAGCGTCTTTTGAAAAAAAAAAAAAAATCGGGAATAGTTGGCAGAATAAATAAACAAAACATGAATAGATATAGAAGCTCAAACTACTATTATCAAGTGATTTTATTCTAGAAACATATATCAAACTAGAATTTAGAATCTGCAATGTTTATAAATATCATTTTTTTACATATCAGAATCCACAAACAGATTATAGCAGATAAAATCCAACTTATAGTAGAATCTTATAGCAAGCATATTGGAAACTGATACAATTGGGGAACAAAATGAAAATCTTTAATAGCTAAACATCTAACACTAACTAAGGAAGATCTTACACACAAAGGAGTTAACATTTAACAGCAGCCAAAGAAGATGACATATAAACTTATAAATATTAACTTGTCCATAACTGAAACTAGGAACTTAAAAGATTTACTCATAACAATTATTCAACTTATAAAGTCCAAACACAGTCATTAGCCTTATTAGATCAACTACATTAATTTTTTGTATTGCAAGATGCTGCACTGTTTCAACGACACTTTCTCTTCTAGCTGTTTGACTCACCTTGCCCCCATTCTCCTCTTGAGCAAACTCCATTGCATCAACATCAACATGAAGTGGTGTGCAATTATTTAGGTCAATATTCTCATACTGTTGATTCAGTCCCACAGCCTCATTGATCTCCTGCTACTTTTGCACTTAATCCAATAGCCCTATCTTATGCAAATAACCATTACCAAGTTACCAAAATTACTGATTGAGGAATTTTTTCCTATACTTGGTTTGGCCTGCTGCAGAAAGTGGGGAAAAGATTACTTTTAATCCTGAAAGAATATATAAACCAAAACAGTCGAATAGAGAAATTAAATTGTTCATTCCAAACATCCTCTTCAGCTTAAGACTTTTTTCATTTTTTTCTCTCCAAAATTCCACTGGATTCCATTTGCATTTTAAAAGAGGTCAGTCATAGCATGAATTGAAATTTGTTTTCAACATCTCAATCCTATTTTTCAAATGATCCGTGGTTCCTTAAGTCTGCATTTAATTTCTCATTGCAATAAACAAGAATCTCGCAATATGCTGTTTAATTTGTTTGGCATTTTGCTAAATATTTTTTGCTACTAATGTGAGGATGATATATCCCTATTCAAAGCACCCAAATTGGTTAATCAAGTGCATTGCACTACAGAATAACTCAGCTAGTTATGTGAAGGAAGAACTATCAAATAGTACTTTAAACATCAGTTTTCTGCTGAATTAACTGGTTAATTGAATTGGAACTATATCTGTTCATCCCAAGCAACCTCCTACTACAAACCCTTTTGAAATCTAGATGTTGTATGGGAAAATAATCATAGAAGAACAGCATCAAATTAATTCAAGAAGATGGTCAGGTTCTTACCGGCAAAGTCACTTAATACTCTGGAACGATTGACTTCCTCCTTGTCACTCGTTGGCCATCAATAATTATGTTGGGGACATGATCTGTTACGTGGTTGTCTAATGCTATCTCCTTCCTGCAGCATTCACTTAGCGTCGGACAGCCATCTATAGACAAGTATTGCAAGGTTTTAGGCAAACTCTCCTCTGGAAAATCTGCAACCATGGGGCACCTAATCACATAAAAGCTTTCGAGGGATGGAAGGCCATGGAGTCCTTCAGGGAGACTAGTCAGATTCCTGCAATCGGAAATTTCCAATGACTTGAGCGATGTCAATGATTTTATCTCTTTGAAAATCATATTCTCTGGTCCAATGCAGGAACTGATTCGAACTTTTCGAATAGAAGTTGGAAGATGAACTTCATCAGGCTTTGCTAGGGACATGAAATTTGGGCAGTTCTCAATATCTAATTGCTCGAGAGAAAGGAGCGACTGAAGCCCGTAGCTTTCTGGTTCAACCACTATATTTTCACAGTGCTGGATCACCAGTCTCTCGAGCCTGGTCATGTTTACTGGAAGGTGTCTCAGGCTTGAGCAGTTGGAAATATACATGGAGGAAAGAGATGAAAGGGTCGGCAACCCCTTCAACTTTGGACATCGAATGATACTCAGTTCACGTATGCATGGGAAGTGACTTTTTTTTACCTCTGACAACACTGACCACTGCTGCATATCTTCAAATTGCAGGGCTTTTAGTGAAGGAAAACCAGCATTGCTACCATGCCCGTAGAACTCGTTCCCGACACGCTTGATCTCGTCAAGTCCTTGTATTTGTAGGTGACTAAGGAATTGCAGTTGTCCCAGGGGTGGCAGGTTGATACATTTGCAGTAGTCCAATCGCACTTTTGTGAGACAAGTGAATATTGGATCTCCTATCCAACTAGGAAACCTTGTCCCATTGTAGCCTTCGATGTAGAGTTCCTTGAGGTTGTCATGTGGCTGTAGGCATTCGAGTACGTTTTCACCACTCCAGTCAGGTACACCATAGTCAGTCCATTCTAGTTGCAATGCTTGTAGATGCCTTTTGCTACTCAACTTGGCTCCTTTAGCTTCATAAGCATCAGCTACATTCTCAAGATTCAAAATGCAGAGCCTCCCGCGCAGTTCGGTCATGTCCTTCAATTCTGTTATCTTATGTCCGATCTCCTTCTGAACCTTGAACAATGGCAGTTCTCGGAGGGAGGTCAAGTTTCCGATTCCAACTACATTTGAAATCAGTCTGCTGTCTTCTTCGAGATACCGTAGGTTAATTAAGCTTGTTATTCCGTTCGGCAATCCCTTCAAAGAAAAACAATCCCTCAGTCTCAAGGTCTGCAAATTCCAAAGTCTGCAAATGGAATCAGGCAATCTAGCAATAGCAGTGGCAGACAGATCTAGATATCGAAGATGCAGTAGGTTGCTGATGCTCTCGGGCAATTCTTCTAGGAAAGTGTTACTGAAATCTAGCACCCGGAGGCATTTCAACTTTATGAATAAATCAGTTGGAACCTGGACAGGATTGGAATTGAATCCGTACAGCACGATGAGTGATCTCAAGTTGCTAAAACCAAACAGAACTTCTAATGAGATTGGCTGCAAAGTTTCGGAGGTCAGTGAAAGATGTCGAACCTTGTTCGGAATGCCCTGCAGCCTGCCGTCCTGTGCTACGAAGCATTCGTCGATCGAAACATATTGTGCCAGAGCATGCATCATGTCATGCATATTGTAGCTGCCCTTGACTTTGTGGAAGAAGGACCTTCCCAACAAATCATCGAAATTCTCAGACCCTACATCTTCCATCTGTTTCTCACCTTGCTGTTGAAGGAATCCCTGTGCCATCCATATCTTGACCAGCTTTTCTTTGTCAAAGGCATAACCTTTTTGAAATATAGAACAGTATGAGAAACACTGCTTCAGATGCGAGGGAAGTGTCTGGTAGCTCAATTTGAGAGGAGGGATAATGTCATTCTCATTCACCGCCGGCAACTCCCAATATTCACTGTTCAAAACCTTCTGCCAATCATCCTCATTATATTTTAAATACAGCATGCTCCCTACAGTTTTGGCTGCTAATGGGACACCAGCCAGTTTTGAGACTATTTCTTTCCCAATGGATTTCAGTTTCTCATTATCAGCAAATTCGTCCTCTGCAGAAGCAGCCCTGCAAAACAAGGTCCAACAGTCATCTTCTGATAATCTTCTCAACGGGTAAGCGGATTGTGTGCCCATGATTTCTGCAACTCTTTGATTTCGGGTCGTGACCACGACTCTGCTTCCGCTTCGACCGGTTTTCAGGGGAAGGCATGTCCTCTCCCAAACCACACGGTTCTCATTCCAGACGTCGTCGAGCACGAGAAAGAACTTCTTCCCTTGTAATTTTTCAGCTAGAGTTTCCTGAAGCATGTTCAGATTTGTAAGATCAAATTTTGACTTGGTCGCAGCTTCGATCATCGCATTTGTCAGTTTGATGTCGTTGAAATTTTGTGACACGAAGACCCACATCTTCAGATCAAAATGTTCAGTCACTCTCGTGTCGTTGTAGATGATCTGAGCAAGTGTTGACTTCCCAAGACCCCCAAAGCCTAGGATTGGAAGGACTGAAAGAGTGCTCGTTGGATTATCCTCAGACAGCAATAATTTGATAATATTCTCCTTATCTTCCTCACGGCCAAAAACAGTTGACTCATCTACCAGTGAGCTGGTCGGTGGGCGACGGAGAATTTCGAACCGGCCAGTGTCGGTCAATTCTCGAAGGCGCAGGGTCTCACGCTCCTTAGCGATCCCATCTAATCGCTCCCTGATGTCCTTGATCTTATGCGCCGCCTTTGAACGGAATGACAAATGACTCAACCCAAAACAAGACAAGACACCACACACCTAATGAAAAATAAAATAAAAATAATATATAATAATATATTAAAAGAAAGAAAGAAAGAAAATAAGAAATACCTGACTGGTTGGCTCTCCACTACCCTCCATCTTCCTTCGCAGAGCTTGGAAAGCAAACTCATCCAGAAAATCATCAGCTTCGTAAAAAACGTCTTTCAGATTCCGAAGCCAATCGCGCACTGTCGGGTTTTTGACCTGCTTCTCTTCTGCATCTTCGAGCACAGCACGTATTGTCTCGTACGTCTGGATGAACTTGTTCAGCTCCTTGTTCACTCCTGCAATCAACTTCAGCTCCTTTTCGGCTTCAATCAGGGCCATGTTCACCACGTAGTTAACGAAGGCCGATAGCACCGCATCTCCCATTGTGAAACTTGCAACGGATTGCCAAGGCTTCGCGTCTGGTGCTTCCTGATCTCTGGCCGGAGTGTTGATCATATAATCTGATTCAGTGTCTTTCTTTAATTACACTTGTTTGGTTGACTTGACACAGTCCTACAGAGTCAAGTCGTTTTATAAGCAAAAGTAATTAAATCTTTTTTTCTTCTTTAGATTAATTTAATTTGATGTGTAATAAAGCTTCTGCTTTTTTACTTCTTTAGTTGATCTGAAATAAAGAAGCCCTCTATTATTTCTCTCTTTTTGTTTACTTTATTGTGTTACCAAACTTTCTTTTGCAGGCACTTGCATGGTGGGTTACTCTTTCTCTTTAATTCCTTCATTTCTATCCTCGTGCATTTCTTCACGCCTAATCCAAACTATAGCAGTTGAGATATCAAAATTGATTTATATTATGTGATTGATCTCACAATAATATGCCTTCGACCTTTACGATATTTCAAATTCTCCTAAAAAAAATGGATCCATTTGCACAGCAAATAGTCATTAATCTAATGAACAAACGTCATCATGTTGAAAGGAGAGAGATATATATATATTCTCATTAATAGTCTTAGCTTGCATAATAAATAATTGCCTCATGAATGAAAGAATATAATTGTAAATTTGGATATCCTAAAAAAAGTTATAAGACTACGGGCATCTCCAATGCAAGGTTTTTGAGAGGTTTGTGAAATGAAAAAAGCTGAATAAAAAATTAAAGTTTGAAGTAGTGAAATTTCAAACTTATTTTTTTTCAAAAAATTAATTAGTAATGTAGGTGGGATCACTCAAAATAAAGATATATGGTTTGATAATATAGGGTCCACAAAAAAGTTATAGGGAAATTTTTTTTTTTTATAGTGAAGAGAGTAGTAAATTTTTATATATGTTTTTGATATGACATTGATGCGGCATATTGAAGATCACAAAAAAAGCTTATTTAGAGCTCTACCCAGGAGATACCTTAATTCTAGAAATAACATGCTATATGCTCACTTTTAATGCACTAAATTTCAGCATTATCATGAATGAACTCAGAGTGTTAGTGGCAACCTACAGTCTCACAATGCTGAAGTTAGTAAGAATTGTCAGTAGTGTAAAAGATTCAATGATTGACTTCAGGTGGTTTAATTTAAACTCAGATTAACTATAACATTTAATTCATCTGAGCTTATAAAACTTGCTATTTACTTATAACTCACAATAGAAGGTTAAATGGGAGCTGCATGTCATACTTATTACACTCGTGGAGGCGGCTGAGGATGGTGGAGAGGGTAATTAATTTACCCCAAATATTTTGATCCTTGATATATAATTTACCTTCCAAGTGTATGATTGGGCATGATATTTTAATGAAATATCTCTAATTTATTTAATTTTTTCATAGGAAATATAAATAATATTTATTAAAATAAAAGATATGTACATGAATAACATTACAGTACTTAACTTTTTTTTTCCCTAATCTACTCTCATAAATCGATTTTCATATCAATTTTTATATCTCATAATCCCTTTTCAATTGTTTCTTCCTTCATCAAGCATTGATTATATATTGTTCGTACAAGAGCTAAATTTATAGATAAATCACAAATGTTATATTTGTTTGTCTGCATCTGAATTTTATGGATCATCACAATTGTAAAATCTATTGAGGTTTCATATGTTGTTTGACTATGTGCCTACAATAATTGATATTAGACATGCTCAACCACTGCTTTATATATCATCATATTTAACTTATGTATTGACATTCAATAATAAATGATCCAGAGTCTCCTGTATATTGTTACACAAGTTACACTTTCCATCTAACCCCATATAAGTCAGAAATAGAGGTTTATAAAAATTGATTTGAGAGGTAAAGACTCTCAAGCTGAATGTCAAAGTATACAGGACAAGAGGGAGTTTCAACCTCTACAGTTGAGGTAAACTCCACACCTTCGATCTTAGACACATTATGAAAGAATATTTCAATCGTATATAAGGGTTCTAGATCAACTTCATACATGGTGGCATTTGTTTCTTCAATCTCAAGGAATTGTATATGCTTTTGATGAATCCAAAACTATATCATGAGTCAAGTTTTCCAACATATATGCTTATTACAACATCTTTATTCCCCTCTCTCTAGCTCTCTCCATTAGTAGACTATGAAGTTCAGTCATCTACTTCATCAACGATGAATCTCATTTTTAGGTTGCCATGCACTCTCAAATGGTTCGTGACTTAATATAGAAAGCATGGGCCATTGGATCCATAAGAAGTTTTTCCGTGGATATTCTATAATACTTTCATCATAAGAGTTTTATTCTAAATTTTAGTTTCTCCAAAATCCAATCCTCCCTTAATCTCTTTTGGATAACATAAATCTATCCATTCCTCTGGTGACTTCTTAAAATCACATAGGAAGACTCTACATAATATAATAATCTTATCAATGTCTGTGGTTGGTATAGTAAAGACGAATAACCAATAACCTTATAGCACTGATTTGATTAGTTCAACTTTTACTACATATGATAATGTCTTGCTCTTGTGATTTATCCCCTTCCAGTTTCAGGAAATGTGGAGATGCCCTGGAGGGGCCACCAAGACGGTTTCACCTTTTGTCACAGATAGTGTCTTGCTTGATCAGACTTTAATGTATGCTATAATTTTATCTCTTAGGGGGAATATTAATGTATGACTCTGAGCTTGGCTATTACTAAAGACACTCCTAAGTAATGAAACCATATAGACCCTCTGTTATTGTTTGGATCTCATCCAACTCAGGGCCTATCACTACAAGAAATTTAGCAGATTCTATCGCTAATCTGTCGAAAGATTGGATCGCTTATCTATCACTAATGCATTTAGCGACAGATTATTAATCAAATCGAACAGTCTTTATTTCATTGGTCACTAATTTTCGGTGTGGCCAATTTCAATTTGGCAATTTACCATAGGGAGCACATAGGTTTCTGAATTGACTAAAAGATACACTCTACTTTGGAATTTACCAAAGGGCATACTTAATTATGTGATTTTCCCATTCTACCCCTCCTGCTAATATTGAACTTTTTGTCTTTTCCTTTTCTTTTTATTTTTTCTCTCTCCTAGGTATATAAAATTTTTTCTCTTTTCTCTTTTTTTTTTTTTTTTACATGGAATCATATATATCATGCCCACAGTTCATATTAGGTCCACATTAGATTGATTTTTTTGATAATATTTTAATACCTCTAGAGTCGAAATAAACAATGAAGGGCACCGTTAGACTCCTTGCAATCTTAGAAATCCATAAGACATGAAATGATTGCAATCTAAGATCTCTAGGTCGATTAGTGAATTTTGACTGAACCCCATTGATTCACCTAAACAGGTCTGATTGGATCCATTTCAGAACTTGTGGATTTCTAAGGTTGCAAGGAGTCCAACGATACCCTCCATTGGTTATTTCGACTTCTGTAGAGGTGTTAAAATATTATCAAAAAATCAACTTAATGGGGGAACAAATTGAACGTGAGCATGATATGGAACCATATCAGAGTTATGTTGGGTTGATTCTTTTGATAATATTTTAATATCTCTAGAGAAGCTAAAATAAACAATGGAGGGCATCGTTGGATTCCTTTCAACCTCAAAATCCACAGGACCTAAAATGGATCCAATCAAACTTCTCTAGGTTAATTAGTGAGTTTCGATCAAACACATTGATCGACCTAGAGAGCTCAGATTGCAAACATTTCATGTCCTATGGATTTTTGAGGTTGCAAGGAGTTTAACAGTGTCATCTATTGTTTATTTCAGCTTCTCTATAGGTATTACAATATTATCAAAAAAATTAGCCTAATGTGGGCATAATATAAAGTAAGGGCTTGATATGGATTCATTCCAGACTTAGTTGGGTCTGATATGATTCTATATCATGCTCGTATTCCATGAAAAAAAAAAAAAAAAAGAAGGAAAGTAAAAAAAATTTACATAGGTGAGAGAAGAAAAAAGACAAAAAAAAAAAATAATAATAATAAAAGACAAAAAAAAAAAATAGTAATGACAAGATGAGTAGAATAGAAAGATCACGTACTTGAGTATGTCTTTTGATAAATGTCAAAGTAATATACGTCTTTTGGTTAATTTGAAGACTTATGTGCAGCTTTTGATAGATTGTCGATTTCCATTTGATCACTAAATTTAAGACTGTATATGTGCGATGTGGCTGTCGGCTGCTGCGTGATTAACGAGATAGAAGTTTGCTATAGGCGATAAGAGGAATGAATGGATTATGACCGCTCGCTTGATGCGGCCATGGTCGGCTGCCTTGCGCAGGCATGACCACACACGTGAAGCGACCAAGTCGGCCGCCTCGCGCGCGCAGGCACGATCGCCCACGCGGCCACTTCTCGCGGTCACGACCTCCTTTCGCAGCAGTGTGGCCGCCTCACGCAGGCACAGTCGTCCGAGCAATGCGGCGACAGTTGGCCGCCTCTCGCAGCCACGGTCACCTCGCGCAGTGCGGGCAGGGCCGGCGGCCGCGTCCGTCTCTTGCCCGCTCAAGGATGTCGTTATCACAAATGAAGAGATTGGGATCTAGGGTTGACTGTCATAATGAAACACAAAGGTAAAAAATTTAGATAAAAAAATTACTAATCGGTCATTGTTTTATCTGTCTTAAAATCATCTAGTTGCTAATGATAAAAAAACTTTAAAATGAAAATGAAAAAAAAATAACAACAGATGACTTTGCTCTGTCATTAATTTGTCATCAAAATTTAATCGTCTTTATCTAATGTCCAAACACTAAAAAAAAAATACATGATTTTAACAACGAAATTTAGGGACGAAAAAGATTCATAGCAAATCAACAATAAAAATAGCAACAAAAAACACATTCATAGCAAAATAGTTACGAAATTAGAAAAAAAAAATTATCACAAAATTAACAACAAAAACTTTTCGCCGTCAAATCCTTGGGTAAAAAAAATATTGTTGCAAAATTCATTGCAACTTAGCAGTGAATTTTTAATTCGTCGCGAAATTTCTCTAATATATTATAAATTTTGAAAATTTGATGATGCTATAGCAATGGAAGCCTAAATTTAGCGAATAATCCTGTCTACAATCAGTGAAGATGGACAGCTGTCAAAGAAGTTTGCACTAAACAAATGAATCAGATTATAAGATGACCAAAAGAGGACTTCGAGTTGAGCGAGTTGGACTGTACGTCACAGAAGAAGGGGAGAAGAAAAAAATGTTAGTAGACGGGCCAGGACAGGATCCCCGATGCAATAACTCCGGCTCTCAAGTTAGAGAAGAGATGAGAGAATAGTGAAGAAAAATGAAGAACAATAACGATGAAGAATCCAAAAGTGATGAGATAACTTACCTGCATGTACAGGTGACCCCTTATATAGCATTACCTCATTGGATATGAATGAAAATCAAAGCATATTACTATAAGAATACCGACGTGACCAAACTATGCCACTGTTACCTTGCCAACATGTACCAACCAACCTTGTATAAAAGCAATGGAAAGTTCCACCATATGAGTTGCACAGGGAATATTCCAGTGATTCCCTAACAACAGTTACACTAAGCGTTAAAAGGGATATTAGGTTGATGGACCGTGTATCATGACTCTGTAACTGTGGGTTGAGCCCTAATGCGGTTCTTGTAGCGACCCTACCCTTCTCTATTATCCGATTGGCCATCACTTTCGGCTGAGTTCAATCAGCCTTAGGTGGAGAAAAGGGATACCAGTGATGCCCGTAGGGCAATGCTCTCAAATAAAGTCCAATCGGATAGGGGAGTCCTAAGCATCAGAATGATATGGGCAGACTCCTCGCTGGTTTCACCTCTCGAGTGATACCTGTTTGCCCGACTAGAAGGTCCGATCGGATCATGAGAACTCAAGGCCTGGGGCCAGAGGTTCGATCGACCAGGGTTTAGGGTTTGACCGATTTTTTTTTAGAGAAGGGAGCTCTAGTTTTCCTGCCCGTTCTGTCAATCCGTACAATCCGTGAAAAGCGTCCGCTCAGAATCGACTCAGAGAGTGTGACTACCCCTGACCACTGACTCCCTCTTGACTTTGATTGCCACATTAGCCGGTCTTGACCTCCACCCAATATTCAGGGGTTCCACTCACCGTATGAGCGAATTAAGAATTTTGAATTCATTACTAAAATCACTGAAATCTTATTCATCGCTAAATTTGATTTAGGGATCTTAAAATTATCTTGCAACCCTACATACCCTTTTCTCTCCCGCACGCGAATGGGAGAAATACCAACAATGTGTTATATTTGAGAGGTGTCCTTGTACAATCGCTTTAGATAATGTGCTATTTATTAGATAA
>JBAMIE010000029.1:8083150-8095333 GCA_037177295.1 Kaempferia parviflora | reverse complement strand
TTGTGCTTCACCAAATGGTAATGGAATTATATAAAGGAGAATTAATTAATGAGCAGAATTTAGTATGGAGATAGAGTATTGTTTTGACAGTTGATTGATAAATAAATGTGTTTGAAACGAGCAGTAGAGGCCTCTCTAGTAAGATAAAAATTTACACGAGGAGAATGAAGTCCGTAGTTTATATCTTTGTAAAAGAATATAAAGCATACAGTAAAATTTGTAGGTTGATGACCCTTACTGTAGCCATCTAACTGTAATTATTGGCCACTATTAGCCCAATGACCATATATAATTAGTGGTTACTAATTACAACTAATGGATTAATAACCATTGTCACATATATATTTTATTCTTAAAGACAAAAAATATAAGACTAAAAAAAAGAGATAATTTAGATGGTGAAACTTTTAACCTCCCTAAAACTCTTGGATTCCTTTAATTCATACCCAACAATTTTTTAGAGCTTCTAATTGACGACTAGAATAATATTCTAATCAAATTGATGACTAATTAACACTTATATCTTCAAAATTGGATACTCATTATTCTAATGAACTTGAAGAGTTTCATTCAACTGGACTTCAAACAATGAATTTTGTTATGAAGACCCTTCATCTATTCAATTAGAATTGCCAACCTTGTCATGGACTCAATTGAAAAAATATTGGAGGGATGCATGCATTAAGTATGTGATTGAAAGATGAGTGTTTCCTAGTGTGATAGAGAACAAAATAGAGCAACCGATTGGATCTAGAGAGAAACACACTTAATCAGGAGGGGCCAACACAATATTGTTCTTCCCACAGAGACTTCATTAACCAACTTACTGATCCTTTTAAGTGGCATGTTCATGTTGTACCTAAGATAGTAAACCATTCGGCAGTGCATGAGCTAGGCATGCTTGGGCTTGAAGTAGTTACTTGTAATTTTGTTTTTCAACATGGAATATTATACCCTACAATATGTTTCCTCAAATTAAGATATGATCAGATGGCTGTCATATGACAATTAATATATCATTGTCCTTTGAACCTGCTCCACTCTCTCTACTCTTAATGTGTAATCTCTAGGAACTTGTTCTAGTTAATTGGAGATCTAACTGCTTCCATTCAATAGGCCAGACCATGCAAGTGGTAGACACATGCAGTCGGACAAGGTGGTAGTGTTTTGCACTAATGTTGGATGTGTTTATGGAGCCTCTAGAGCAGATTAGAGCTGAATGAAGTACTTGAACTCAAGTAGTAGAGTATTGGTTTGGAATTTTAAAAAATTATAATGTGAAACTCTTGAAAAGACTCCAGATTTCTCTCCCACTTAAGACCTTCCAAGGAGTAAGATATAAGACATCATCATATATAAATAAATAATTTTTTATCTGTTGAATATTATTAAGCTTAGTGATCGATTAATCCACAACTTGAAGATCAAAATACAATTACTCAACTAATAAATCAAAATTGAATGTGAATATTTTTTTTAGTAATTATCAAGCTAACTTAATTAAGGTGCTATCAAGACATTCATGGATTATGTCTCTACTCATTATTTTTTTATATAATTATATTTTAGGATTTGAATCCCAATTATTAAGATTAAGATAACATATATTTTTCATTTGTATATGCCGCCTTTAAATACATACTTTTTTTATATATTAAGCTACATTTTCAAGACAACATCAGTTCTAACCTTGAATGCAATCAATAATTAAGTTTGATCTCTTCGAGTAGAACCAAGTTCTAAACCTTTGCTAGTTAAACTACATTTATAACTATATATATGTTTACATATGTAGATTGTGATAACTTATAAATCCACTTCAAGTTTCATCAGCTTCTTAATTCAAAATGGAAATATATTCCATGATAAATTTGTCAATTCGCCATGCAAATGCAACCCATTTGTCTACTAATTTTTGTCATAGATTAATTATATCTCAATTTTTGTCAATATGTCATTACATAATTTTCATCACAAAAATTTTAATCACCTAAACAAATGTACATAGTTTAAAATTAAATGACATTATATTGTAGTCTCAAAATCATTCTGATGGGGTTCAATTGTCCTCCAGTGTAATATTACACTTCAAGCGCACCTAATAAACTTTGTTTATCAGAGCAGTATTTGTGATGATTTCATATCCATGTAGTAAAAGATGATTCGCTCGCCCCAAGTGCCTCTGCCAATCTGTTTCTAGATCAACACGGAGGAGATAAATCACAGGTGACTACTAATCATTAGTGTAAGTGGTCAAGGAATGGGGAAGGATATGCTTACACGACCACAAGATCTCATGTGATAATCTCTCATACCTTAACGACAACACTTAATTAGAAGACATTAATTAAAAAGTTTGTGCATCAATTACAAGTTATTTATGAACTGAACTACTATTAACATCACTGATAGATAGGCACCCACCCTTTGATCATACTCAATACTCAAACTCAATTCAGTTCAGTTCATTACTGAACACACGACTTGAACCCTCGACACAAACAATCTCATAACTCTTGCATTTCAAACTTCTTTGTTAATGAGAATAGAGGAGAGGAGGGTTGAATGGTTGAAGTTTAAGCCAATATGCAGAGACAATATTACAAGTGAACAGAGCAAATACAGCCTGAAACGCAGGATGAGAGACTTAATCCGGAAGCAGAAGAGAGAAGTCACAAGCAACGTGAGAAGAATGTGATATATAGATGCCAAGGAAGTGTTGGAGAACCCTCCCACCTTCTTCTTGTCCGAAGCAAGGTGGGTATTCCATGCATGTGACTATGCCTGGCTTATCTTTCAGGTAAAATTATTAGAAATGTTTTACTGTTTTTGAACTGGAATGCTTCAGGAATTGATCGGTTCAATTCGATGTTCTAAACCTTATATATATATATATGGAAAGAAATGTAATAGATATGAAAATCTGTGTTTTCACCAACAGATAAGACTATCATCGGCTTAATGAAAATTATAGTATACAGAGAGTAAGTTTTATCATCACTGAATGTTATTTTTGCAGAAGAGTGCATTTTCTCATCAAGCTAAACTAATAGAGCATTATCTCATCAGGGCTTTTCCTCCCATGGTGAAAGGTAGAGATGCAACATTTTTTATAATTTTTTTGGGACTCGGGCTCACGATCCAAAATCCTTAAGACTTAGCAATAGAAAGATTTCAATTTTTGGATTGGGAAAGTAAAAAAAAAAAAGGTTTAAAATATGAAAGAATTAAGAATAACTATAAAAAAGACTAGTACAATCCATAATGATATACTGGAAATACAACGGATAATCAGTTAATCTGATGAAGCCACAATTAACACAAAAATAACTAATTGAAAAGCAGCAGTCATGTTTATACCAACAAATAAACTATACCATTTAATCCCTGGCTTAGTCTAATTAATTAATGTGGATTAGCTATTCAAATTTTGAGACTGGCTCACAAAGATATTGATCATCATTGGTTCCAATGTGACTTCAGGCAGCAAGCAAAATGTAACTAAAGAGGTGCATCATCAAGCAACTAAGTTAAAATATACATGGATGTCATGGCATAGAGCCCGGTCCAACTAATTCAGTAAACCAAACCATAATATGATTGAAAAGATAGGAACACTCTCATGGACCTTCCAAACATTAGACTTGAACCTAGATATTTAGATATTTAGGCAATTGTAAGAAAGAGGGAACAAATATATAGCTAAATAATTACAAACCAACATATATAGATGAATAAATCCAGACGACAGCCTGCACCATAAAGACTTAAAAACACTACCATCTTTATCATCATTTGGTGATATGGCCACCACAACTGCCATTACAGTTGTCTTCCACAAACACAGCCAAATTATTTGAACTGGTGTCGTCACAAAAATTGATCTCCATGAATGTGTAATGGATTAAGCAAGCAACTGGAAAGGACCAAAGTAGGCAGCTGTTTGCTTGGCCGCTGGGCATTTGCATGCATGAGCCAGCCGCGGAACTAGAAACAATACTTAGGACGGTAACCTTTTGTTCTTTATAGGGTCGCTGGGATGCTGCAGGAAAAGAAGAATATGGATTTAGTGTCACATGCACACTTTCTAGGGCTTTCATCTCTTCAGAGAGACTTGAGGTAGTGGCCAAAATGGATGTTCTCTCTCTGCCAGGTAACTAACCTATGCGTAAGTTTAGTAACAACTGTAATTCTGGAAAGAATTTATTCATGAAATCTTTAGAGATCTCTTTGACGAGGCAATATTTAAAAAGTTTAAAATAATTATTAATAATATAGGTTTTATAATTAAAAGTTAACTTCTAATAAAAAATACCTATTTAAAAAATTAAAAATAATAAATAAAACTAGGCTTTAAAAAATAAAATTTATTGTGGCACTAGTGCTTCGACCCCGCGAAGGGTCACGACACCATCTGAGAACAACTACAATAATTTATTTAGAACTTTAACAAATACCCAATGACAACTAGTCCAGCCCCGTGGAAGTTTCCCACTAGCCACCAGGATAAATCAGGAAGCGCTTGCAGCGGACAGCCTAGAAGTCCAACATCCCTTAGTTGCACGTCCTATTTGGAGAAAAAATTTCAACAAGTACATTGTAGCAAAAAAACAAAGTATAACAAAAAAGAAACTTGACTAGAGCATTACTAATCAATTATTATTAATAATAATAAGTATAATCTAGTTTGATATAATATAACAATTTATGTTATTCTGATCTCATCAATTCAAATATTAACTGTAGTATGAATTATTTTTTAATAATGAGATCTTAAATAAACCAAATGTAAAATATATAATAATATTAATTTAAAATGGTAAAATTTATGAATAATATTATATTAATAATCTGGAGTTATTTATTCTATCTTAGATATGTCAAAACTATAAATAACATTTAATAACATAAATAACTAGTATTCATATATTAAAAAATTTATGTTTAATACTATAATATCTTATAAATTATTATAATATCACTTGTATTCATAAATTTATCAATAATTATTAGTAGTTTCATGTTAAAGCTTGATTTGGCATCCAAACACTTGGGTCTATAAGGCCGTCCCTCAAACAGGAAACATTGAAAAGGAAACCCTAATAAAATCCTAGGATTTTATATACTCTAACACCAAATTGAGAGGAATAAAAATTTATTGTTCTAAAAACAGTGAGCAATTTCACTCATATTTCAGACTCAAACACAGTCTTCAATCATCAAATACTCCATATAAGACTAAATCTGTAATATAACTATTGTATCTAGTAACCCTTAACTCAAAACTGTGAATCTTAAAATAAAAAAAAATGTGACACAGAACCAAAAATCAGGAGAAAAAGTGAATTGAAAGTATGCTCAAAATTGAATTGAATTACCGATCCATAACAAGATGAACAATGTACTCCTTAGGCATATTAGGAAGTTGGCTTGCAAAGATATTCTTCAGTCCTATCAACCTGTACATAACAAAAAACAATAACTATTTACCACTATGAAATTGAATTGTGTTTTCCATTCCACGATAAAAACTAAAAGAATTGAAATGCATATTGAAAGTTATTTCTATAATTTACTGCAAAGATTACCAAATCATATGTGCATCAACTCCATCATTTGAATGACACGCAGCATCTTCCTGCAAAATACCTAACCTGCCAAATTTGATCTAATCTCAAAAAATTAATGAAATTAACAGATCAATCCATGACCAAGATAAAAATTTCAAGGTCAATCAAAATCATCGAAAGTTACAGATCAAAATGATCTCAAAAATCTGAGCAAATGGCTGCAAGCATGATATTAATGAATGAGAATATTATTTATAGTTTCGAATGAACTAAAAAAATGCTAAATTCCATGACCAAAAACCTCAGCTTTTATGGTTCTTTGTCGTCTTTTGCATCAAGGATACATGTGGGAAAACTGCATTTGACAATTGGATCCTAGGCATTAATTAGTTTTCTGGCAACCACAACTCCACAAGGAATTTCCTGGTAGTTGGTATGCCAACCAAATTGTTAAAAAGTACAAGATTAAGTGTTTATCACTAACATTGAGAAAAAAAGATTGCTAACTGTAACTTAGTATTCAAGAATAACATTATTACCCAAGTTAAAAAAACTACAAGCCATGCTAAAGTCTTAATGTTTGACCAGAATGGTACAATTTTAATATTGTAACCTGTCATGTCATGTATATACTTTTATCATTAAGTCTAAATATACAGTTTTGGTACAAGAATTAAATTATCAGTTAATTTTTATATACTTATAAATAAATTTGTAGTACTTAAGTTAATAGCTTATAGTACAGTTAGAGCTTATATACAGAAAATTCATCAGTATATGAAATTATGAATTATAAATTAAAGTATTAATTACATAATTAGGCATAATTAATTATATATACAATATGTACTAATTAATTGCATAGTCACATGCCAATTTTAATAATTTAAACTAAAATCAATCTGAATAGATGCAGTTAATTTAATATTATTAAATCAGATAAATCGTACTATTTTTAATTTACAAAAATCATATTATTATAAGAAATATAATAAATGGTCAGCTAATTATAAAAATATAATATAATTAAGAATAAAATATAATTAATTAATTTGTATCAATTGATAAATCAATTTCAATAAATTTTAGTTATATTAAATCAATTATATGATATGTAATTTGTATTAACTAAGTAATTTTGTTAATTAATTCGCTTATCATCACAATCGATTAATTTAATTGTTTGATTCAATTAATCATCAGTTAATGGATTACAATCAATTAGGTTAATTAAGTCATTACAATCAATGGATTAGTTAAGTATGCTGTTTTAATTGATTAATTTAATTAATAACTTATTTGATTGATTATAAAGGTTGATTAATTAAACAAACTTTAAGAAAAAAAACTTTAAATCAAAATAAAAGGTGTCAGGCAAAAGCTAAGACCTTGGTTGTCAAGGATGAAGGAACACCTCCTTCATTATTCAGCGCCACCGACTTCACCTTAACATTCCTTCAATGCTAATGCCTAAGAAATTTTGATCTCTACTCTTCCACCTCTCACTGGTCGCTCAACTTCCTTGCTCTCAGTGTCACCGCCTCCTCTTCTCCATGATCACTTCATTGCTCAAGTATGCATCAACTTTTCTCAATCTCAATTTTATACTCGTTTCCAACTTTTCCCTGTGATAGACATTTTGATTCTAATTGATTGCACAGCTATGGCATTCTCACCCTTATCGATCAGTGTTCTAACACAGGCAGCACAGTAGTAATTTGGTCATACCACCTAGTGCCAATCTCAATGTTTGGATGAAATGGTGATGTGTCAAGCAACATAATCCAAGATTTTTCATTCCATGCATATTACTCTAGATAATCCAGCCTATAAGCGTATATATGTGATAAGTAGACAGTGCAATTGCAATTGATGTGCGGACATAATTAACTTTACTATTACGGGGTTAAGCAATGCATTTCTAATTCTCTTTTCATAGTATATATTTTTGTCATGCTCCAAGGCACTGCCTTCATTTAGTTCCAAGTAAAGGATGGTTTTCCTTTAGCTCCATCAAAACACGTACAGTGCTTGTCCCTTATAATTAAAGACTACCATGCATAACTGATTGATGTGACATGTCAAAAACCAAGGTATGTCAACATGTCTTGATTTACCTATAGCCAAAGAAACATTGTCATTTATTCATAAATTAGCTAACAACCAATCAAAAATGAATTAAAGTTGGAATTACAAAAGAATCAAGAGTAAAATTAAAACCAAGAACACTATGTACAAAAGGTACACTACAGATGCACAGATCAGTTTCCAACAAAAGTCATGTTGCAATCTGAACCTAAAGGCACTTTGCTTCCTTATTTTAACCTCTGTTAGAAAAAAAAAACAAAAAACAGTAGAAAAAACAGAATATCAATAAAAACAATAGAAAATACATGAGAATTCAATAATTGCAAACAAAGAATTATAACAAAAATCAATTGACCATGCACACTAATTTCCGATCATTACCATTTGAACAATAGATTATATCATCATTCTTAATATGGAAAATGGTAACAATTTGTCCCCATACAGCATTAGGCCAATTCAAAGAAAATGTTCAGTATAAGATCAAGCTGATTAGCATAAAGCAATCAGATCTCAGTTCAAGACTAAAACTCAGAATCTTCATACGGCCTCTCCATACTTATGTCAATCAGTGGCTTTGAGTCAACACCTGACACCCATATGTCAGAGTCAGAGAACCACACCTGTGTTAGTTGATCATACACATCTACAAGTAACATTTGTTAAGAATAAGTGATCATTCAACTAACTAATAGCTTAAAAAAAATCTAGTTTTGAGTAAATGCTAATAAATCAAAGTTAACTAATTTTCCATCATATCAGTGGTTTTCAATCACTAAGCGTTGAACAAGGTGAAATTCTAAACATTTTATCCACCCACATTAGATGCGCCATGCACTATGATTGATCACAAGAATCGTCATTCAATAAGTGCATAATTATTTAAGTAGAATGTCAAAATAACTGATGTCACAATTAAGCTGGTAACTGCGAAGAGGAAACAACAATGCCTCAGCAGAAAAGCAACACAAAATTTCGCATAAGCAGAGGATAACCAGACTAACCTCCCTTTTCAGTCCTTCCTCCCTAGCAATATAAGCCCCGCTGATCTGTATGTTCTCAGTAATATACTCTTCCCCTCCTCCTTGACAATGATCCCTGGGATGGAATTCACTATCGAGATGATTTGATGAGCCAATTGGCCGACCGTCCCACGGTCATCTTTACTACCCAACGATACCAGCACCGCCTCTGAAGGTTGAACCTTGATGATCGGGTTCTCAGTTTTGGGATGCTTGGTGGTTCTAGTACTCCCGAGTCCGGAAGGGGCAGGAGCATTCTCAAGGCGGGCAGCTGTGAAGACACGCATTGAGTCATGGCCTTCTTCTGCCTCCTCTTCCTCCTCGTCGGCGAGTCCGGAAGGGGCAGGAGCATTCTCAAGGCGGGCGGCTGTGAAGACACGCATTGAGTCATTGTCTCCTCTGCCTCCTCTTCCTCCTCGTCAGCCTCCTTCTCGGAATCATGTTCCTCCTCCCTCGCGCTGAGACTATCATGGTCATCATTGGAGGTGAGCGCGCCGATGTCGGATAGGGGGCAGGAGCTGGAGCGGCGGTTGAAGCGCCACCGGCGAACTTGCGCTTGTGATGGACCAAGCTGGAGGCGGAGGCCGAGTGATACGGTGACGCGGATTGGGAGCGGACGGGGACGGAGCGGGCGTCTATCTGCTCTAGGGTTTTGCTGCTGCGTATAGGACGGTGGAGAGGGTATGGTGGTCATTTCATGGAAAAAAAAAAACTAAGGAAAACTAATGGTCTCTTTACTTGGCGAGCGGCGAGCGGCGAGCGGCGAGCGGCGAGCGGCGAGAACTTTTCCGTCCACTTCAGTAGAAAGACAATCTATCCGTGATAGTTTTAAACTCAAAATTAATCATTTTAAAATTAGACGAAGAGTAGAAGATGGAAAAAAAAAAATGATACATATACCATTTGTATTTATAAAATTATACTATATATCAAAAAATTTAATGCATGTACTCTTTTAACTCACAAAATTATATCATTTACCTAGAAAATGACGCATGTACCCCTTTTTATTTACAAAATTACGTCACATATATCTACCGTTTTCGATCAAGGTAAACAAGTACACAAAGTAAGAGATTTATTTACCCTTTCTCTTCTCTTCCTCCGAGAATAATTTCCCACCGTGAATTCTTTTCCCTTCCTTATTCACCATTTTGAGTAAACAAAGCATAACAATTCGTTCGCAAACATATCACCAACGACAGCGAAGTCCGTGGGGCACTCCACTTAGCGTTGGGGGCGCTCTCCTCCAAAATAATACATTGGTGGTTGAATTTGATATTATTGGTGGTCAAAGGCGAATCGCTCTCCCTCAGCGCCTCCGTCAATTCGTCCGGGCCAACACGAAGGAGGTAAATCACAGGGGCTACTAGCACAGACAGTGACTAGTGCATAAGGGAGGGCAGACATCTGGCTTCACCAAGATTTGACCCCCAAACCTCATTGGTGGCAACACCTCATGCATTAGTCATCAGTCCCTTCCGTGGGAACTGAATTTGATATTATTGAATCTAGGACTATTTGTTTGGTTGTACGAAAGATTTTGATTAGCCATCGGATAGATCAGGAAGTGCTTACGATGAGTAACTTGGAAATTGAGCATCTCATAATGGCGTGTCCCATTTAGAGAAAAAAATTACTGAAAATGTGTTATAGCTAAGGATCAAACTGTAAGTATCTGAGTGATAACTTAACACTCAACTGGGTTGCATCGTAGTCCTGGCTTGAGAAACAACTTAACTCCCTTCCGCTGCATTGTAACCCTAAGGACCACGAAGATAACACTCTAATTAGCAAGACAATTAGCTTAATTGTCAAATGATGAATTTCTTTTAATATATGATTAACCTAATAATATTGGATTGATGAGTTGCTTGCTACAAGTGTTTCTTGATTTATCTTGATGAGTCGCTCGCTTAAAGTCATTAGGTTTTGAGCGGAAGAATTGATGTGGCAATCATTTAGGGAAAAACCTAATTGATTAGAAGGGAAAAACCTAATTGATTAGAAGGCAAAAAGTAGTTCAAACAGTGTCAATATAAAAGGGAGTTTGTCTAGACTCTTCGTTGCCAGTTCTTGGGACGTTGAGGAAGAAGTGTTGCTGCATTTTCAACTGATCAAGAGGTATTTCCAAGCAAGTAAAACAAAGTTCGTGTTGTAAAGTAGTTTTCAATTTCATTTGTAACCTAGTTTACGTTTCTTGTTTGTATTTCTCGTGCTTGAGTTTGCACGAGGTTTCTCCGCCTCCTGGAAGGAAGTTTTTCATAGTGTATCTGTGAGTGAGGAGTGGGCCCTTGGTAGTCATTTCAACGAGATGGATACCATATAAAATTAAGGGTGTTCATATTGTGAAGATCTTCATTTTGAGATATCCGTTGCAAATCAAGTTCGAAAAAGCAATTGAAGCTATTTTACCCCCTCCTCCTCCCCCTCTAGCTTTATATGTCCTAACAGGAGATTTCGTAGCATATCTATAAGTGAGGGGGTGGTTGGATTGCTTACCTTGAGGAGGTGGATACCAAGTAAAATCAAATATATTAGTATTATGAAGTATTCACTTCAAATTTTCACTGTAAATTATTATTAAAGATTTCACTATCCCCTCCCCTCTAACTCTCTACGTATCCTAAAAGTGGCTAAGATTTTAAAAATCATTATCTTAATCTTATAAACAGCATGCTTTAACGGTATATGATGACCTTCAAAGATAGTAAAGTGGCAAATCATCCAAAATTTGATTTACTATGCAAGGTTTATTCTAAATTTCTCCTGCCCTTAATCACTTAGCGGTCGACTATAAACTAACCTCATAGTTTACTTCCCTTAATATAAACTAGGGACGAATTGTAAGGAATATTTAAGATGAGAGTAATTACCTTTTTCTACACTGTCTAGAATATTTTAAAAATATTATCAAGACATTTTTAGAATTTTATAAAACTGAGACTATACTTTAAAAACTAAACCTTATTTGATGCGTTTATATATACAAAATTATTAGTCAAATGAAATTGTCAAGCTAAATTACTACCCATAGTTTTCTCAGAATTAGGCCTAATAAAACTGTCACTCCAAATTCTTAGAGCGTGTTTAGTTTAAATTATCATATATAATTAAGATTATGAGAAATAAAACATAATACACTAACCAAGGGGTCCAATTTCCTCTCCTCCGTCATCTCCTTCAACACTATCCTCTCTGCACTCCTTTCCCAACTTATTGATCACCGAAATCACCTCCTTACAGTTCCCTTCTACTGCTCTGCCATCCGTTGCCACTCTTCCATCACACCTACCTCCTCACCTTCAACCTCCTTTTCAAAATCACTCTGTCGGTTTGGTGACCTGCCCATAGAACCCGCCTGAGAGATGATGGCGGTCGCTACGGTCAAGCTATTCTCCCACCGCTTCTCCGGACACCCTTTGTTTCCTCCACGACCCTTGGATGACTACTTGCTCCTCTTCTAGCCTTCTTACTTCCAAGCTTCTCCTCTCCACCGACAC
>JBAMIE010000029.1:8027333-8043717 GCA_037177295.1 Kaempferia parviflora | reverse complement strand
AACAACATTAATAAGTTTAATATCATCAATAATGTCGGGACGTTACATAATCGCCATTAATTTCATATATTAATGCTTTCGTTACACTCTTGAGCAGGTAGTAAGAAGAGATTCATGTGACAAAATGTTGGTTCATTCACTTGGGCAAATCTTGCCTCGATTGGTCTGACATTTAGCGTGTACATGTCTCGCACACAAGTCAACTTGGGCCAGTACAATCTGGGTCGTGGATTTGCACCCATTGTGCACCCACACATGAGAAAAAGTCTCTCCTCATATATTTGTTGACAACATCAATACATGTGCTATAATTTAAACTATCGATAAAATCAAAAGACTATTAATGTGAGACTGAAAATCTATACATAATAGAATTTTTTTATCTCCCTCTTATTATTCCATTCACATTTCTAACATGTAGAAATAAACGTCCACAATAACTTGAGTATTGTGCAAATATGTGCAAAGGAATAGTTTGCATGGACAGTGAACCAAGTAACTAGAACAAACAGTCCCATTCCTTCACACAACCACTGTCCGGTTAGGAGCCAGGCATTGCCCTCCTTCTCCCAGCATTCCTGGTAACCACTTCCAGTTCAATGCTAAAGACAAACTAATTTGAGCTCCCAATCCCCCACTTGCCATGCTCCTAAAAGTACTTAACTCTTGCCAAAAAGTGAACATAACAATGATATGCTCAATTTGATTACTTAACAACAGATCCCACTTCCATTATTTCTGTTAGTTTATTTGTTTGGCAGAGAACAAGATTCCCAATTGCTTTCGTGTGAATTAAGGGCACAGTATACCAGCCATCATCCATCATCCATCCAATGGTCTTGGAAATTTCTCCATCACCAAGCAATTGCCTTCATCTTTTTGGAAGTTTCACGATTCCAGTGAACAAAGGCAGGTGATGGTGAAACCTGAATCACCATCCACCATGTAGTAGGGATTCCAATTCGGTTGTGGGAGTGAACAATTTGTTCGAGGCAAAGATGATCCATAGGGTGTCAATGAGTTTGTTGAGATAATTGAGCATTTCAAAGTATTGGAATTGAAGTAGTTATGTATATATATTAGCCTTTATGACTCAAGCATCCTTATTTTAAGAAGATTGGAAAACTTGCTTAACGATTGAAGGATCATTTCAAGCTTTATTAGAGTTTGATGGGAGTAAAGCACTTGTTATTGAATAGAGATTAAATAAATTCATTATTTGGAAGTTGGAATCCACCTTACTCATTGCAAAGAAGAGTTTGTTGTGTATGGATAACATTTTCTTATCTCTTGTAGAGATTGAAGGGGAAACAATGACTGTTGTACCAATAAAAAGATAACAGGACTAATACATCAGCCGCTGGATGATCTGCAAAGAAGGATTAATCTTGAGTTGGTTTCCATGAGTGAGTTAGGTCGAAGGATCAAGAGAGTTTGGTTTCCTTGGAATGCAACTTATCTATCATTCAGTGTTTGTTATGTTCCCATAAATAACATAATTGATCACTTGGCAATATGTTACCAAATCTTGAAAATAATAAAAAGTATAATTAAAAAAAAAATAACTACGTGGACAACACAAATTAAAATTTTTAACTAATGTAGGTTGGTTATTTTTATATTTCTTGGTGTCTTTCTTTTTGCATGATTTGCTATGAGCCAAATTGCTGAGTGTTTGCTGATGCTTTGTGAGCTTTCCATCAAGCAGATGATGCAACAAGCAATTGATACTCAAGTTCAACTTCACTTTGAAAGATTCACTGACGATGTATAACATGGAAAAGTATTTGTTTGCATAAGCTTGTAAAGCTTCACTAATGGTGAAAATTTATTGCAAATGTCTATACCTACTCTTGGAATGCAAAAATTGGAAATCCACAATTGAATAGATGAATCAGAAACCAATTAATTGGATCCTTTTTGTCTTTGCTTTGAGAAAGTAAAAGCAAGAGGGAAGATAAAGCAAATTCACCATTTATTGCTTTTTTTTATGAAAGATATTGTGGAGGCTAACTATGTGTAAATCAAAAACAAAGTTTTTTTTTTTTTAGTTTATTCATTTTGGTCTGGCAATTAATGCAAAATAAGAGTATAAAATGTGGCTTAACATTGAAGGCAACCAACCGGATTCTGATACTGCATCATAGTCAACAAAGATATTGCAGCATATCTTAAATCTTACAACCGTGCAGAACACTTGGTGAAGAATCCCATACTGAGAAAAGCAAAATACCATGAACCTATATACTAAAAACGAGTACAACTTGGTGAAAAGATTCAAAGAAATATATATTGAGCTTTATTTGATGAAGAATTCTCAGTAGCAGTGAGTGTCCCCTTAACAATAAGAATTTGGAAGTTCTTTCTTTAATTTGTTGGTTTTCCCTTCTTCTTTCAATTACTGAGAGCTTTATTTGCCTCTTTCTTAGCTGCTTGTTGATCTTTGTTAATATAAACAAGGGAGTTTTATGGCCAACTTCTCTTCCAATTGAGATTAACAGAACATAATAAGTTAGTTCCAGTAATTAACTTTTCTCTTAAATAAAAAGCAGGATATAACATCAAGAATCGAAGCAGCAAAGTTGAAAGTGACCAGACTCTCATTAGACATCCAAGTGAGTTGAAGATTATGCAAGACGCACTCAATACTGTTTAATTGAAAAGAAACAGTGTGCATATCTTAGAAGTGCATGGAACATTTGAGGAAGAATCCTCAATGTGGCTGAGTCATGCAGCAGTCACAAGAACATTATAATGCTTAACTAGAGGCCAGGACGAATACAAGCTCCTCCAAAATCCTTCATGAAAGGAACTTTGAGATTCTCTGTATTAATAAATGATTCACTCTGGGATAGGAGGCTGCAAAAAGATTCATCTTTTAGGGAATAAAGATAGATACAATACTATGTTTTTTTTTTCGATACGTGAGGTAGAATCAAGTGTAGTGTACTCTTGATGGATAAGGCTGTCATGAAATACCAATAGAATTAAAGATACTCAGCTTCTGGAACTTGAACCAATTCATGCATCTGTAGCACACCCCCAACTCATCAGGGCATGCATCTAATTGACATCGAGGTGAAATAATCATGTATGTGATAGTTTAGTTGATTAGGCCCGGTAGGCTTGCCTCCTCAAGACCATCAAACTGAAACCACACAAGGAGCAACTTAACAACACAGAACAGAAGTTGGTTCAGTTAAAGACAGAGAACACTACAGGAGAATAATTGGCGAGAGAAAGAGTGTCAGAACCAATCCCTCAGGCTAGCTAGCTAGCTAGATCTTAATTTTCTAACCCCGAATATTCCACCTTCCTTTTGCTGTTTCATAGGAAAAGAGTAAATGAACCATGACCAACTCCATGCCGTCAACAGAGAATCCTACAGACACAGCAAGCAAGCAAGCACGAGACAGTAGACAAGAACAGAATCCACCTCGCACTTCAAGTCAACTCTACAGCCCATTGAAATAAGCAGCGGGGAATGCCCAACGAATGCTTTGCCATCAATTCAAATCGTCCATTTTTCTATCTGCCAGTTCAGTTCGAAAATAATAAGAGAGATAGCAGTAAGTACACAATATCAGAAGCCTTCTTTTTCGTAATTCACTCCGTGCATGCTTTAATTTTGTCCCGCCAAGGCTTTGAAATCCCTGCCCCAGCACGGTTCCCACGGCCATGTGTCGACCTCTCACTCGGCCATGGCCGCACAGGGACCCGCCTTACAAGGCAGTCAAACCCCGAGTATCAAGAATCCGGTCAACAGATTCAGAGCTGCAACAGTAGCAGAGTCCAACTGCCTCCCTCTTGTTTAATTTAATTTAATTTAATTTAATTAATTCCTGTGCCATTATCGGTATGAGATTACTTTTTAATAAAAAAATATTAAGAGAATAAATATGCGTTAAATACAGCTTGTGGATTCAAATTGCGGTCAGCAACGGCAGTCCTTCTGCATTCCAGTCAATCAATTGCCTTTGTCACGTTGTAATCCGTATTTATTTATTTATACTATTCTCGTTAACGTATATATCTTAAAATAGAAAGCAACCGTTAATAAATTAACTAAAATTAAAATAATTGAGAGGAATTGGTAAATATATATAAAAAAAAAATCAAATCATGTCGACGAATTTCACAACTAGATTTTTTTTACCAAAAATTTGATATTACGAATTTTCTCTGTTGCGAAAGGGTAAAATTGGCATTTTAAAGTATAAGAGGTATACAGAGGCGTCATCCGAAGAGCCGCTGTGGAAGACGGCGACGGTCAGGCAACGCGACTGCACGTGCGGTGCTCGGTTCGAGACTCCTTGGCACCGGATACTTCCGGTCAGCGGCAGCCCCTTCTTCTCCCATTCCCGGTTACTTTTTTTCCCGTCAAGAAAAAGGCAAAAGAGAAGACCGAAAGAATACAGTGGGTGTGAGAGTAGTAAAAAGATTATACTTCTCTTTTCCTTTTTTCTTGGAGTTTTCTTTTTATTGTATTTAATTAATAGTTTTAATCTCATCGCTGTTAGTGCCTTTTATCTGCCTCACGAGGTTGCCTCAGATCTCGCTCGGTCGCTCGTTCTTCGACCCGGTGAGGCCCTCCTCTTCTCCTCCTTCTCCCTCTCTCACAGATTTCATGTGCGATCTGTTGATTTTGAACCTCGAAAGTCGGCAATTTGTTTGCTTTCTCGTTTCTTGCGTTGTTTTGGCTAGATTTCCCTCTACTGCTTTTTTGGCTCTCCCCTTTTCACCTCCTGATTTGGGCTTTAGTTCGCCCATGATTTCGCCTTTTACTAAGCTCTGGTGAAGCCAGTGGGTGGGAGAGGCCGCGAGGAAGTGAGAAAGGGAGCCTTTGGGAGAGAGCAGGAGCGGTGGTCGATTATGAGTTCATTATGCTGGTTATAATGACAGGTTGCTTGCTTTTGACCGGCGCTACCCAAGGACAGCGGCTTGTGAGTTCATCTAAAACTGAGGAAAAGGGCGATTTCAACTCCGCTCCCATCTCGTCCGCAAGCTAGCGCTAGTGTCCTCTTCTCCGTTGTTCCGCTTAGATTCTAGCATAGAGGGCGAACCTTGGAATGCAAAATTGGGTTCTTGCGGTTCGCAGCGATGCCACAGTACGAGCAACACGCTTCCTGGAGATTGGAGGGTGGCGGGCAGATCATAGATCCGGAGACTGCCGTCAAAGGCGGGATCCTGGGTGGCGGAGGCGGGGCCGGAGGCCTCCCGACTGGGAAAGATGGCAGCTTGGTGGTCGCCGCCGAGAAACTTGACCTCAGAAAGATGATCGAAGAGCTCGATTCGGAGGCGGAGGATGTGCCTTCAGTGTTCATCTGCCCGATCTCCCTCGAGCCTATGGTGGATCCTGTCACCCTCATCACCGGTCAGACCTACGAGCGCGCCAATATCCTCAAGTGGTTCTCCATGGGGCACCTTACCTGCCCCACGACGATGCAGGAGCTTTGGGACGACGCCGTCACTCCGAATCGGACACTCCACCAGCTGATCAGCGCCTGGTTCTCGCAGCGGTACCTCCAAATGAAGAAGCGGTCTGAAGACGTGCAGGGGCGCGCTGCCGAGCTCATCCAAACCCTGAAGAAGGCCAAGGGGCAGGTCAGAGTTCAAGCCCTCAAAGAGCTGCACAACATCGTAATCTCTCATGCACCTGTCAACAAATCAGTGGTGGACATTGCCGGAGTTACTCATCTCTCTTCTCTCCTCGGGCCCTTCACTTCCCATGCTGTTGGCTCCGAGGTGATCGCTATTCTCGTCAATCTCACCTTAGATTCGGATACAAAATCTAATTTGATGCAGCCAGCAAAGATCTCACTCGTTGTGGACCTGCTAAACGAAGGGACAATCGATACTAAGATCAACTGCACTAGGTTGATCGAAATGCTGATGGCGGAGAGATGTTTCCGGTCCGAGGTGGTGTCAAGTTTGAGCCTTTTGGTTGCATTATTGCGATTGGTGAAGGACAAGCGACATCCAAATGGAGTTGCGGCAGGGCTGACCTTGCTCAAAGACATTGGATCTCATGCGCAAGTACGCAGCTTAATGGTGAGCCTTGGAGCAGTCCCCCAGCTTGTTGAGCTGTTGTCCAACCCGAAATGGGAGCTGAAGTTTATAGAACCAGCATTGCAGATTTTGGATGATCTCTCGACTACACCTGAAGGGTTGTCAGCTCTGAAGGATTGCCCTCAGGCCATCCGCACTGCAGTGAGGCTCTTGATGAATGGCTCCGATGTTTGTACTCATCATGCGTTGTCTATATTGTGGGCGGTCTGCAAACTTGCTTTCGATGAGTGTGCTTCCCTGGCCGTTGAGGCTGGGTTGGGTGCAAAACTACTACTACTCCAGAGTGGTTGCAATCCAGAGATGAAGCAGCGGGCTGCTGAGCTATTGAAGCTTTGTAGTCGCAATTACTCTCCAACCGTGTTCAGTTCAAAGTGCAAGCTAACAAGAACGATCCAATGACACAAACTGATTGCTTCCTGAAGTGTTAATCTCTTGGTAATCCAAGCTGCATTTGAAATTGCTGTCATTGCTAAGCTGGTATATGTTTGAGCTCTTGTTTTTTCTGTATAATTTGTATGCTTGGGAGTCTCATTCTTGATAAAGAAGCATCTAATAGAGAGTAATTGGTTGTGAATTGAAAATGTTACTGATTTGGATTTTCTGCTGGATAATATATCAACATTGTCATCCTCAATAAGCTGGTGAGGTAATTAATGGTAGCATATGCTTTGTCAAACAAGGGTATGACTCCCCTGATTAATTTTGATGTGGAATTGGATGAGCTTGTGAAACTCCTTGCTGTAAATTTTTTATAAGTTTCTGATTTTGATACTACTAATTTCTTTCATCAAATGAAATATTCAGGCTACACTTCATTTTCTTCATCTCTTAGTCTTAAATTGAGATTGATGTTCCCCTCAAGTTTATGATAACATCGTATGTCTTAGATCTGTATGATCAAACTCATGTTTGCCCTGCACATGTTATTAGAATTAGCTTTTTAATGAACAAGTAGATTTACAAAACTATAATCTAATATGATGAAAGTTATCAAACTATTGCCAAATCTGTACAAGCTCATTGAATAGCCGCAAAGTGTGGCCTAATACAGCAGAGGCATAAAGAATCCTTTGAAAGGGGTGGCCTAACTGCAGTTTACCCACAGCCCAAAATTATCCTATTTCTTTCCTGAGGAAATGATAACCATTTACCTGTGATCATACCAATATGCCAAATTCCTTGCAAAGTATCAGTTGACAGGGCCTGATCAGGACATGACATACAGCAACTCCTGCCTTTTCTTTGTATTCAAGCAGTCAGCAGTCATGGCCGTGGGGTCTGAGAAGACCTTTTTGCATGTGTGTTATGCTTGAAGAAGAAAAGTGGACAAGACTGAGATTGAGGGAACGGTTGAGTAGATTGGTCACTGGTGGAGAGCATTCCTCTGGTTGTACTGAGATTGGCCATTCATCTGTGCCAGTTAGGAGGTGAATGAGCTTTCAATGATCCATTGACTGTTCCAAACTTAAAGGGATCCCCATGAATTTGGGAACCAATTCAGAAATGGTTACATCAAGTGGGACAGGAAGTTTAAATTTCACCATGAAGTAATTTTGATTCTGAGCCAGTAACAAATTTAAACTTCTCTGATTATAAGCAGTGCCCCTTCTCTGTCTCATTATTGCTCGAGGACATTGAAACATTGTTGCTGCTAGCAATTGCATCATGTTGTTGTATGCTTGTGGACGCCTCTGTTGCAGTTGCTCGCGATGGATATGAAATTGTTTAGTCGTGGACCGCAATGCTCCGTCGTGGAAGATGTGTAGCTCACAGGCTATCAACGTGCATTGTTTATGCACATTAGACTATGTTGCTAATGAGAGTGTAGCCCTGCTTATAGGCCAGCATAGGTAAAACAACTGCACATGCCATTACTGTACAACTATTAGCATGTCTGCTAACACAGGCAAGTGCATGGTGATGCATACTACTCGTCAATGAGATTTTAGACACGACGAAGACTGATGGGACTCCAACTTTTAATTAGTTGATCATTTGGTAGCATGGTGAAATAGTTTATGGTATTGTTTCTTTAATTTCAGTGACCAAATAAAATTTGAGACACATGCAATTCGAACAGAGCTAAGGAGGTGGGAGCACCAGTTTTTCCATTCCGGCAAATAATAGTTATCAGCAAGAGTAAGATGCAAGCTCTCGAATGAGTGTGAGTACATGGATGTACCTTTAAGTAAATCATCTTGAGCCAAGTGTGCCTCCCCATTGTGAACTGTGGATCACCGCACTGCCTACTTATTGAGATGCTTCCTAGTGTGCTCATCTAACCTAATTCTACTCCCTTTAGAGTTAGACTTCCTTAAATTAAAATACTTGTCAATATCAATGGCATGTATCATCTAGTGATTTTTTTTAAACATGTCATTCCGTAAAACACAGGGATCATTTGTAGATATTTCATCATCTCGAAGTTTGTGTAAATCATCTTGAGCCAAGTGTGCCGTTCAATTTGGCTTGAGAATCAAAATAATATTCGATATTTGCTTAAGATACTCCCAACATTTTCAATTGAAGGGGAGGCATCTCTTGCAGTCTCGCCGGATTTGGTCCTATTCTTTTAGATTCATCTCTTATATTTTCTATTTATTTTAATTTTTATTATTGTTATATCATATTAGAATAATAATTATTGGAGATATTTGTTGGATATATTTATCAGAGATATAGGGAATATACTGAATTTAAATTATTTAGAATTCAGACTTATCTTCTATCAAGTTAGTCTTGACTTGTTAAACTCTTGCTTGGAAGACTGCAGGATGACTGCGTTGCTTGGGAAGGCGGGGCTATTTAATATCGGTGAGTTGAGCTGTGTTGCTTGGTGCCCGAGCTAGATGAGTACCCGAGGTAGCCGAGTGCCCAAACCGTTGAGTGTTTAAGTTGGCCGAGTGCCCAAGCTGCCAAGTGCTTGAGTTGGCCGAGTGCCCAAACTGTCACCAGTGCTTGAGCTGAACAAGTCGTCGATTGTCGAGCTAGTTGAGTCGTTGAGTGTCCAGCTTGTCAAGTCGTCGAGTCGAGCTTGTTGAGTTGCTTGACTGTCAAGTCCGAGTGAGTCACCGCTGCTTGAGCGTCGAGTTGGGACGAGTGAGAAATTGAGATGCCAAGACCTGTGTTTGACATATTTTATTTAAGACAGATTCTTCCTTGCGATACTTTGAAGTTAAGAGGAATATCTGTTTCTTAGGATACAATGATAGACCACTACAAAGTATAGTTTGGTCGCGACAAACTATGTATCTGAATGCTATTACGGGAAGAGCAGTTGAATGGAGTGCACGATAGAGAGAAAAAACAAGGAGCGTGAACGTGAATGGAATTTTGTGCTTCTACTACTGTTTGAGATCACAACCTTCTTATATAAGAATTTAGACCCTTGGTAAGATTGGACGAATAAAGATCATTTATTCTCTTTACCCGACCATTTAATTATGGTCCATCATTTTTTTTTCCGGGTTGTTATGGATCCACTATTACTGTCAACCGTTTAAGGCTCGACCATTAGTGTGTCCGTTATGCACTTGAGCATGTTGCAAAAATGGATTTAAGTAGCAAAATATATATTAATCTGCTTGTGCAAATTTTGCTCTTGACCGATCCAACATTCGAATCACATGAGTCATTTGGGCTTAGTGCAATTTAGGCCTTAAACTTACATTCCCTATGGATCCATGTGTGAGAGAGAGTCTCTCCTCGTAGACATTCACAACTTTAATTTTAATGGTTGTGATTAATTATAAATTAACTTTCAAGCCACTCAACTCCCAATGTGAAACAAAAATCTCTTTCACAAGAGAGTCTCCTTCCATCCATCTCCCTTTTTATTTACTTTTTAAATAATAATAGTATTCTACCATCAAATTAACCTTACTATTTTTCATGAACTCTCATGCTATTCCACTCCTAGTTAATGTGGTTGTTAGAGAATGTCAAGGCTATTTGTAATGCTGGGAACCAGTCTAGGTCTTAATACAGTTTCTTTTTTTCACGATAATAGAAAAAAAAAGGAAAGAATCTACCAAAGAGGACAAGAGAAAACTTTGTCCAAAGAGAATAAAATAATTAAAAGAAAAAACTTGGCTATTGTGTTTAGTTTCTAATTACTTGTCACTTTCTTTTTTGCTTCAACCAATACAACATTTAGTGACCAATTAAGCCATCGAGTAATCCATATAAGCCTTAATTATTGTAGTAGTCATACTGTATAATTTAAGGCTGATTACATTCAGTTAAACACAATGAACACGGATCATCTCCTTTCATTAATTTGTACTAATTAAGACACGCATGTGTTAGCATATCTAGGTAGCAAAGCTTATTTTATTGAAAAGTTGGCAGCATGTTTTAAATCTGATTTGATTGAATATATATATTTAGTTTAATATTGAAAGGAACCAGAGAATCAGGGACCAATCATTCAATCACCAGAATGAATTTGAAAACAGGATTTTCATTTTAGATTATAGATTTTTATCAACGACAACTCTATTTATCAGACATGGAATGAAGATATATAATAAAATTAAATAATGGAATATCAAACAAGTTGCACCTACCTAAAAGAAAACAATAAAGGGCACTTTCACCTTGGTTGTGACCCAAACTAGCAGCCATCCCTTGTAGTTCAGACTCATTTACTCTCCAATAATCCACAGTGATTCCACCAAGCTAAGTCTTATACTGTTGGTCAAATGCCAACTGAGCAAAAGCATGAATAGTTGCATGTGAACTGGGTGTCAGTGTACTATTAGCCCACTCGAAAATGTCTCTACCCTCTACCATATTGCCGTATTGGCAATTGGCACAAGCACAAATGTGATAAAGCAGGAGCTTGGCCTTTAATGATTTCTGTAAACCTCCCACACTCAAAATTTTTCACTGATGAGATGATGATGAGTACATGTATTCACCTGAATAATATTGTATGATATGATGCATCTTATCTTGGTGGTTGCTTCAAAAAGCCAAAAGCATGAGAAGTCCCACTCCAAGAAAGTAAACAAGTACTAAACTGACTACAGATTCTCCTGCTTCCCCATATTGCATCCTTGCCCTATTAATGGCACTCGCTTGACTTGGCAGAGACTTCCACTTCTTTTTGATTTTGTTGTTCCCTCCATTTTTCTTTCTCCCCTTTGGTTGCTGGAGATGAAACCCCATGGAAGGCTTCTTTCTGAGCTGCTGGAACAGCAACAGGAGCCTTTTGTATTGGATGTTTACCTTGTGGAGAGAGGCTACTCTGAGGGGTTTCTTGCATCCAGCAGGTCTTGCTCACTTTGCTGGCCTGGGAAGGGATGCAAAAGGCTAAAATTGCTGACCAGCCATGGGTTCAAGTCTTGGGGGAAGTCCTTGAGTTGGTTTCACAGGGCTCCTCATCTCAACAATAATGTCCCCAAACACAATGCCTGCTCCAGCTCATCCTGGAATTACAATATAGTTCACTGTAAGTTCTTCAAAGTTTTGTTTTGCTGCGTGAGACTCCTCTTAATGCTGCAATTTCTCGTTGCAGATGATGCAGAGGAGGAGAAGTCAGGCATGAGTCTCAGCTTGCCAAGAAAAGTCCTGCGTATCTTTAATGATTTTCTTGAGGTAGCGTACGCTCCTGCAATATTTTATCAGCTCATTGGATCAAAGAGGCAGATGTATAAGTGGTCAGCTGCTTCAGAGAGAAAAATGCTAAACGCTAATATTCCTCCAATGAACAACAGCACAAGGCGTTTGGTGATCTCAGAGCTTTCATGCTCCGGCGATCTGGAGTGGAGTGGATTCCGGTCTCAGGTTGGAGAAATTGGAGTGGAGCTAGAAGCTACACTTTTTGAAGACATCAAAGAGGAAACAATTTCAGACATGATTTGTGATAGATAGAGTCTGGTTTATTTAGTTCAGTGCATGATTCCAAACTTTCTATACTTTTCTGTCTGTGTATGTGTTTGTACAACTTTCTCATGGAAAAGCTCTGATTGGCACCGGATTCAGAGAAGAGGATCATGATATTCAATCTTTTTTGAATGCTGATTTCTTCCAATATTAAAAGACAAATTAAGAAACTAAAATATTATTCTAAATTATTTTTAACATATTTAATTTTATAATCATTGGAATGTCATCTGACTACTAGGTTGGTAAAGAAAACGATATTATATAATAAACAAAAGGGAACAATAATTTTACCTATCTAAGATAGCATAGAGGTTTAATTAATTTAAAAGAATAAATCATTTATCAAATATATGATAATGAAGAAATTAAATAAGAAAGATTTATTTAGTAAAAATATTATTTTTCCACGAATGAAAACAAAGAATATTCCATATGTATTGTATTTTAATTTTTAGATCCATTTATTTTTAAGGGTAAATGATTAAATTATATCACTAAAGACATCCAACCAAACTAAATTAATTAAAATAAAACCAAATAAAAATAAATAAATTTTGTTTGAATTAGTTTTTTTTAGTTGAATCAAATATAATAGTCGCTCTTAGTTTATAAACTTATTTGTGATGTATGAAAAGTGATTATATGGCAAATACATTTACATTAGACTAGCAATCTTTTTTTTAATTTTTCTGATTTTTTTTAATTTTTATTTTAAGTGGAGGATCTAAGAAATCTTCAGATATCTCTTTTAAATATCTTAATCAGGGAACACATAAGAGATAAATCATAAATAGCTATTAGCCTTAGACAATTAAATAGCGCATGAGTGAAGCCATGCACTCGGCTACTAGCCAATACTTAACCTCACACCTCATAATGATAATACCATTATGTACTAGTCAACTGTAACAACATCCTAATTGTAATCTCACGTGCGGTGGCCGAAACCCAATAGTCGTGTAGCAAAAGGCGAATCGCTCGCTCACAGCGCCCCCGCCGATCCATCCCAGAGCCAACACGCGCAGAGGAGGTAAACCACGAGTGACTACTAACCATAAGTACAAATGGTCAAGACATGAGGGAGGTATATGCTCAGGCGCAAAACCCAATAGTCGTGACCTCACAAGCCAATGGTCATGACCTCGAGCCGGATGACTTCGACAGTTTGACCTTGGCTACGAACTCACATACGGCGATTCCAAATGGTAGGATTCTACCGGCAAAGGTTCAAATTGAAAATTTATATTTACTTTTCCATTTGATCAAGAGGATTTTCTTCAAAAGCGATGCATAATTAACAAGTTTCGGCCTAGATATTTAAGAAGCAAATGAAGAATAAGTGAACCGATATGTCAATAATTAATTACGGTCATACTTGTGAATGGCAGGGTAGGATTTTGACCCTACCCTGTAGTTCTGTTGTCGATGTGACTTTAGTACTTGAACTGCTCTACTTCAACAGTTCGACTACGGCGTATAGCTTGCAATTCTATTTCCAACTTTTCTCTTATTTTCCAGATTATCAAGATGTTCTGTTGAAAGATTGCAAATTTCCGGAGAAAACCGAATGCAAATTCTTAACTCTAATAGAATGAACCTCTGGATCATTGCCATACTGATTACATGCGTTTTCTGTATGGAATAGCGAATCTAGTGGTTCTGGTTTTGGCATTTATCTACACATTCCTAATTCATAACAGAGCTGATGATGAAGATGAAGATGAAACAAGATCTAATTAATTACGAGTTAAGATGGCGGAGAGCAAGCGATACATGCAATGAGGAGCATTGCAGAGGAGATGGCAATTTGCTCCTCAGAGAATCCACGCTTCTTGAACTTGCAGTCCTTCTGTAGCCTCATTATCGTCTCCTGCTGCTGTGCCTCCCCCTTTTTAATCGATTTCTGCCTCCTAAACTTGCTTTGCTCTTCTACCTTGCACACCATCCTTCTCGCCTATTAGATTACAATTTACAACTGCTAAACTTGTCTGCAAATTGTAACATGGGAATTGGGATATATGGAAGATTAGCAAGTGCTCGCACCACCCTTTTATAAGGGAGGGTCTTGTGCTGCAACTTAACGATATTGAGGCCATAGGGATTCACCCAGCTCTGTGCAGTTAGCTAGACATCAACCAGCTTTGTCATGGCTTTAATTACGGGCTCATTATTGCTATTCTTTCATTATATATTATTCTGGATGATATCTCACAATATGAAAGACTTCAACAGTATATATAAATAGCAAGGGACCACGATATATATCATTGACACACTGTTGGTCACCCATTCTTATCTCACATAGAGCAGCTAGCAAATGCTTAAACAGTGCAAGGAGGAACACTACACGTTCTAAGGCTATCTCATAATTCTTCTAGAAAGGAGCAGCCAAGCCAATGAAAGGTATAGGCACCGGCTAGCTAATGGGACAAATTAAGCATTCCTTCTTGGTCCTGAGCTATGCCTATGAGGACATTTTATTGCATTGTCTGTACAACCTTAAGGTTTAATGATGTTATTAGTTACTATAAGTCTATAACTAACTATATAAACCAATATTAATTTAGTTAGTTTCAAGATAAATATAATGGTGCAAGCCATTAATTTGGACGACTGAGAACAGATCTATGCAAATTTGCAATGCGGCGATTTTTGTGGACAAGCCATGTGGTGAGCTTTGCTCAGCACAATGATCGTGGTGATTAATTATTGTCGTTAATCAGAGAGATCAAATAAACATGTTTGTTAGGTAGTCCGATGAGTCATTGTCCAATAAATAATGAAGGGTGCTGTTGGCCAATGATGCATCTCGTCAGCACTCTGATCAGGTGTCAAACTTCCAATACAATGAGCAAAATTAAGGCTGCTAGGCAGACTGGAGTCATTGTCTAATAAATGAAAGGTGGTCTTAGTAAATACATTAGACAATAAATGAGCATGTGTTCATCACTGTCTAGTGCAGTAGTTGAGGTTATATCAATCAATGCATACATGCATTACTGCATTAGACAACCACAGACCACAGCGAGATTACAAGTAGTCATCCTATTTGTACTTATGGCTAGTAGTCATCCGTGGTTTACCTCCTCCCGTCCTCCGTGTTGACTCTGGGACGGATCGGCGGGAACACTGGGGGCGAATGATTCGCCTTGCCACATGAGATTACAATTAGTCATATAAGGTCAGAAGTCAAATTTCGGCACGTCCGAGCATATACCTCTTCCATGCCTTGATCATTTACACTTGTAGCTAATAGTCATCCGTGATTTACCTCCTCGTATTGACTCTGGGATGAATTGACGAGGACGCTGGAAGCGAACGAATTTATCTTTTTACCATAGGAGATTATAATTAGTAAATACAATGGTTTCTTTATTCCAATATTTCTCCTTATAACATCCGTGAAAATACTTCCACGTGAAAGGCATGAAGAGTTGAAGGAGATATAGCAGGCCTTTTGGGAAGGAATACTGGAACGCTGTTTTTTTTTTTTTACCCTCTGTTTATTTTGAAAGATGAAATGGAGAAGAAAAATAAAATAAAATGGAAAATTCTTTCTAAACAGATCAAAAATAATCTCAACACAGAGGAAAGAGAAAACAAAAATGGAAGAAGAAAAATATATATACAGTTACGACCTTGCGCGGCGCGTGGGGTCACCGTCTATGATCAAAAAAATGTCAAAAAATGATTATTTTCAATCCAATTTAAATAGTTGAAAAATATCAAAAAATGATTCGGATGCGTAAATCCAATTATCAATTAGATAAAAAAAAAAAAAAACTCATCTTTTTACGAAATAATTAATAAGAAAAAAATTAATCCTGAAACTCTTTCCATAATTTTTATTTCTGTCACTCAAATAAATTGGATCTGCCATGTTACACCGAAAAATGAGACGATGATTATTCTAAGCTTACCTAAGAATACTTTTATTTTTTTAATACTAGAATTAAGTGATTTAGGATGGACCTACTATCCTAACATGAGAGATCAGATCCTCTGGTCCATAAATTTATAGATCAGGAGATGATCCATACTCTTTTTGTGGCTGGATTGAGGTCGTAATTCGGCCACAATTCATGAATACGGTTCATCGATGGGGTTACCCGTCCACTTTGGTTGTAGTTTGGATCGGGCCGATGACCGGAAGCCGCTTAGAGGCTGCCCCCCTCGGTGACTGACAACCGAGTTTCAAACTTACCAAGAAAGTTTTGAATGTTCACTTGATTTTTAGTGAGATAATTTTTATTGACTCTGTAAAGTCAAAAAAATATATCTACACAATCTAGCACAAAAACCTTATAAATAGAACAAATATATTATTAGGAATCAGGTTAGAATTTAATATATGAATAGAACAGTTAGAATTCAATCAAGTTCACTATAAATTTAAAAGAAGAGAAAATTATGTATTGTGCAG
>JBAMIE010000029.1:8000309-8011954 GCA_037177295.1 Kaempferia parviflora | reverse complement strand
AATTCAATCAAGTTCACTATAAATTTAAAAGAAGAGAAAATTATGTATTGTGCAGATAAAATTGGGGTATATAACCTCTAATTGGGGCTCTATTATATTCATGGCAGCAAAAAAATGAAATTGAGCTTCCAATTTAGAATCTATTCTATTTGGGCGGCCCAATTTTTAACCCAACTAAACCTATGCGAGGGCTTGTTTCCCTCCCAAAATATGAATTTGAAACTAATAGAATTTTTATACTCAATTTTTAGTGCAGTTCTCTATTCGTTAGATCTTCTCTCTATTATCTTATTTAAGACTTTTAGAGCATGTTTAGTTGGACGTTATTATTTATAATTTTAGTTATCTATCTAAGATTATATTATTTACTCCTTTTTTTTTTCAAGTAATAAGTGATTCTTATGTAATGGAGCATATCTACCACGTCAGCAAATGTGAGATATAACTTGGAATATGATTACTTTGGAAGTATGAGATTTTACGTAGGGATGACAATGGTTCAGGTTCGAATTGAATTCTATGTTCTCCATTCTCATACCCATTAAAAAATTAAATATTTTCTATATTTATAATTTTTCTTCTTTCTATCCAACTATTATTAACATCTATTTAACCTCGTAATATCACTAAATATAGTTAATATATTTTGGGAAAAGAAAATTTTCTTTTCCCTAAACCCTATATATATATATATATATATATATATATAATTTAATCAGGTATTCAGGTCGGATATCGAATCCTCCATCAGGTTGAGGTGAAATTGTCATCCCTAGTTTTAGGTGATCCCATGTTTAACAAAAAAAAAAAAAAAAATTCCTAATTTTTCCTCCAAAATGAGTATTCTAAAGATTGAATCAAATAATATTAGGCTATATTTTATAACGATAACTTGAACAAAACGAAGTTTGTTATATCTTATAATTTAGAATGCATATAATTCAAGATAAAAGTCATGGTATTTAAAGATAATTGATAACTATAAATATTTAGTAGTGGCAGAGTCCGAAATTATAATCCATTCAAGCTAGCTAATTCATCGATAATAGTTATATATATATCCCAGGTTGATCGTGGGAAAAAAACTCTAAACTAAAATAGTTAAATGTACGAAGGAATTCCTAAATTTTCCCTTGATGTTACAACTATCCGACGGGGGAGTTGATAAGTTAGATGAGTGTATGTTGATGATATTCAAGCCAAAAGAATTACTAGACTATCCAAATGGATGCGCTGAGTAATTTGAGAATTATTGGTTAGAGCTGTAATATATCATAAAATAAATAAATTAAAGGATGTATCTATAACAATGATTTAATTATTATCAATCTCTAAAATAAGATAGAAAATTAAATCAATAGTTAATGGAGGACTAACCTGAATCCATCGCAATACTATTGTTTCATACTTATCACCGGAGATCCGTGAGATCAACGGATGTCTTCCAAAGGATTGAGTCGGTAACACCAAGTTTCTTTTTAATGGGGAAGAATAAGCAAAAAGAGGAAGAAAGCTAGGTTCAACATGCCCTAATTGAACCAACCTCATCCTTTATATACTTGGCCCAACCTATGAGAGCTATCCACCATAAAAGATCATCCCTCATTAACAGTCCATCAATGTTAATGAACCAGGTTATAAGATCTACATATTAAATCTACATCTATTTAATTCAAACCCTCTTTATATATAATTAAGTATTAAATTACTTAATTTGGTTTAGACACTATAATGACAAATAGTTGTGTGTGTCAATTACATGTAAGATCACCTTTTGAAGATTAAATCTACTCATATAGATTCAATTAGATTTAGTCTATCTATGTGCCTAGACTATTAGAAGAGGATGATTTCTCTGTCCAAATGGGTGCATCTACCCAAACGGATGCGTCTATTCAAACAAGATGCATACACTACTTAAAGGGTTATTTCAACTATCCAAAAGGGTAAATGAATATGAAATATATCCAAATATATATGTTTGCAACTTGAAAAATCGTGATCTACATTGTCAACCTATCAAGTTGTCATTTTGAGCCATCAATGAGACGATGAACTCATCACTCAGAGTCGAAAACGTTGCGCACTTAGCAACATGCACAAATTGTTCTCGTGGGTTCGAGATCTTGTGCTAGATATGTGGATTGCAACCTTAGAAAGAGGACATGGCACTATCATGAATGTAGCCTTGCCACTGTATTTGTGCTTATTAGTACAGCCACACGAAGCTGAGTAGATTCGATGAGAAATGAAGATGTACATTTACCTCAATGATGGGCTCGGAAGCAAAAGACTAAAGGTCAAAAAAACCACGTCTTGGGGTTTCAATTTTTTTATATCTTACGAATCGAGTTTCAATTTTAATAAATTAACGGATAATTTTTTTTTTAATAGGTAGTTGATCTAAAGATATTGGGCTGATAGATAATCCGCTGCTAGTATTTTCTTATTTACTCTAGTGGCTTGTGGAAAATTTCTGTAGAACATAATCAATCATCTTCAGAATTAATCGGCATAAGTTAGTATATATAAAAAAAGGTGACAAACACATTCTAATTAATCGGTGAATTAACGAATAAATTGTTTTTAATGGGTGGTTGACATAGAAAGTTGGGATGATGGATTGTGCAAATATTTTCCAATTTATTCTAGTGGTTGGTGAGAAATTTTTATAGGACTTGGATAGTCATCTCTATGCACTACGTACTATTATTTTGTAACATGTGGCAAAAGACGATTCGCTCACCCCAGCGCTCCCACTAACTCGTCTTTAGGCCAACACGCTCCAGTGCTCCAACACTGAGAAGGTAACGGGTGGTGGTTACTAGCCATTAAAGCATGAGGGAGATATACACTCGAACGCGCTGAGTTTCAACCTCAAGACCTCATGTAGCAAGCTCTAATACCTTAATCATCGCACCGCCCCGAGGGAAACTATTATTTTCTAACATGATCTATAATTTGGTTTAATAGATTATTAAATAAATAAACTTTTAAATAGCTTTAGTAACCTCCGTATCATTTAATTAATTTAATTTTTTTGAAATAAAAAATTACATGGAGTAACAAGGAAGGCTAATCGTAATTCTGATAAAAAAAGAAAAGAAATTAGCAACGCACAAAGAAAATGATTGCTGAAACTCCTTGTCTAATGTTTCTCACAAACTTCAAGTGTTCACAAGACGATTGCAGTTACCCAAAAAAAATGACACAATTGAGAATTATTCATTTGGCCCTAAAGAAGGATCATTACACTCTTCTGAAACAAGGATTGTTATTCCCCAAATATAAGGACACCATTTGTCTCTCCAAGTCGAACTTCATGACTTCAAACATTCTATTTGAACCAGAGAGAGAGAGGCTTTCAGAAGGGGAAGATAAGAAAGCTTAAAAGAAGACAAATGAATACTCCATTCTCCTCATCTTCTAAAAAACATGATCAGTAGCTTAAAAGAAGACAAATGAATATTCCATTCTTCTCTTCTTCTAAAAAACATGATCAGTAGCTTAACCATGCAAAAAAGAACAGTAACAGAGGAGGAAGTTATAATCTGAAGACAAGAGGGGCAAAATCATGCAGCAGCAAAAACCAGTGAAAATGGTGGGTTTGGGGGACTTTAAGGGATACCAATCCTTGTCGCCAGATAGCAAGATGCTTATTCACTTCCTCACGTGAATTGCCTGAGAGCTGAGTTCAACTTCTTCACCAAATCTTTGGCTGTGATGCAGAATTCCTCTTCCATCTGTAGAAAATCCGCAAAAAGATTTTTTTTGTTATTTGCAGTCATAAAACCAAATATGAAAGCGAAAGGAGGAGGAGGAGCAGCAGCAGCTGAGGATCTTGCCTGAGTCATTACAGTGATGTCGAGAGAAGCTCCAGTGAAGGTCATGACACTCGTGTTCATCACCGAGAGGCGGAGCTTCTCGATCTCCGATATCACTCTCACCAACACTCCTTTCTTGTTCTCGCAGTGAATCTTGATCAAAACGGACTTATCACAAACCCTGGCTTCAATCTCTGGAAGGGACTCGATATGGCCCTCATTGCAATTCTCGTCGCAGGATGAGCTATCATCGTCGCCGCTAGACAGCTGAGACTTCCTCACAAGCACTGCGGATTCGACATTCCTCTTCGCAATTTGGTCTTCCAAGGACTGCACCTTCTCCTGGAGCTGCTTCAGGTACTTGATGCCGTCCCCAAGAACGGATGCCTTGTCCTTCTTTTGCATCAAATAAGTTTGAGAGATATTAGCAAAGATGCTCCTAGGCCAAATTGTCATCATCGTCGTCGTCGTACCTTCTTTAGGCCTGGAACAATGGCGGATAGGGCGATGAACCGCTGGCTGAGCTTCTCCCTTCTCTTCCTCTCAGCCATGATGTGCTCCTGGTTATGAGAAGTCGTTCTTCCTCTGTTTGTTCCCTTGGCAACCGGCACATCCATCTCTACTTGCGGCTTGGAAACAAGACTGCCGCGGAAGGCACAGTCCTGATTGCCGAAAGATAGGATCTTTGGCACTGATGCCGATGCATGATCCGGCACCGGAACAGAGTTGAGCTCGGTGGTGGTGCAAGAACTCCAGCTGTTGGTTTTGGCTATCTTCTTGGGTCTGACTGACGCATAGGAGCTGAAGCTTTCCGAAGAGGGGCATCGTAGTGCGACTCCTAAATGCTCTTCTGCATTGAACTCATGAGCCAATGAGGTCAACTCCCACTGTTCGAGGAAGCTGTGATCCATTCCCTGCCAATTCCACCAAAAAGAAGCAATTTTGCACTCATTCAGGTTTCTGCTGGAATTAGAGGAATCGGAATTGCCATGTATCAAACTGCTTACAAGTCCTTACCATATCTGAATAGAATGGAGATGCCGATGCTTCCATGATGAGAAATTGGTTCTTCCTATGCAAGAGCCAAATATAGACAACAAATCAATCACAAAAGAGAAAGAATGGCAAGCTACTTCAAATCAAAGAAAGCAAGAAAGAAGAGACAACCTTGAAGCAGAAGCTAAGCACTTGACTTTTTAAGAAGTTATCTTCTTTTCTAATTTTAGATTGGCCTACACTTTAATGTGTTGATATATAGCTAGGAGAGTACTGTCTTTCTCCATCTCATCTCCATTTGGCCCAATAGTTTATTTATTAAGTAAATGCATTATGGTGATTTGGAAGTTGCTCTACAACAGCTAATGTACACAATTCTCAATGTTTTTTATTATTATTATTATTATTGCTAAACATATCCCATGCATTGCCTGTCGTGTCAGCAACTCAATGTAGTTCATAGCTGAATTACTGGAGCAGAAATTATTGATATGCCAGTTTTATATCTGAATTATTGCTCTTTGTTTCTTAGATCATGCAAGAATTTCTCCTAGATTGTTGGAGAACTGAGTGTGCAGCTAAATTAAACAGCAAATTTCACTGGGGTTCTACCTTTATTTATGGGATGTTATTTTTGTAATACTTTCTATCACTAAATCATCGAAGAAACTTTCTACCAGACCCTACCTAACATGATGAAGCAAAATAAAAAGTACATTTTTAAAATCACAACTTGCTACCTTACCGAATATAATGCAGCTAACCCCTGCAATCTTGGATCTGAATCAATTTTTTTTTTAGCTAGATGCAAAATAAATGATCTTGGGTGCATCTCAAGGGTCACATGAAAACGCCTATAAAGCATGATGATGAATGAAAATATAGTATGTCCAAACACTGCAACTGGGCTATTGAAAAAGATACATGCGTACTATGTACTCTCCACCTTATTTCTTTCACATGCTCTAAATTGGACCTCATGAGCTATTTGTAGGTTCAATAATGCTTTATTTGTTGCCCCCGCGATGCAGTTAGCAGCTAGATGGATGGTTATTTTAATAGGTTTTGGGGTCAATTCTTAACGGACGTAAAATATTTCGCTGGATGTCTGACTTCCCCGTGCAAAGGGTTGGGTGTCGGACCTCTCTCATTTGGTTGAACAAATGTCCTCCGTGATTTACCCCCTTCCAAAGAGTATGAGGCCGTTGCTCCAATAATGCTCTAGTTGTCTAGATGAACAACATAATGTGACAGGAATCTACCAAATGATCCATCTCAGATCACAAGTGATCTGAGCATCTTAGCGTATCTAGTTTTGGTGTTAAAGAATGAAGTCAGACCATAATTTATAGAGAACAAGGACATGATTAACTGGTCCACCTTTATTTAAACCTTCCGTCTGTATGAGAATCCAATGAAATGAGAATGATTTTAAAAGTAATTATTGGCGCTAAAGGAGAGCAATCATTTCAGGAATGTATATTGTAAGAGTTTGATCGGATCTTATGCCCATGTGTGTGTTCTAAAGGGGAAAAAAAAAATCTGTGTTTTGGTTAAGGCGTTGCTATTTATCTAAACGTTGCAGAATCACAAAAGTGAGGACACGGAACCCGACAAGAACATTTTGATTCTGGCGGATATAGATGAATGGATCCGATGGACATCTTTGTAGGTGTGTCCTTCATGGACAACATGATGTTAAGTGAGGATAGGGCATAGCCGATCCATCTATATAATTACAAATTTACTCACACCAATTTAATTAAAACTGTTAACAATATTTTTATAATTTATTATTTATGCAATATTTTTTTTAAAAAAGTATCAAGGCTTTTGACATCGTCTCAGACTTCTATTTTAGTAAGCCAGGAAAATATCTAATGTTTCTTTTCGTAATCAAAATACTAACTTCCCCTGTTTAAACACTGAGATCCAACTAGAGTGGAACAATGTATATAAAGAGAAGGGACAGCTCTGAGTTGTCTGGACAATGGAGGCTAGTGTACTCACCACGCTAAGACGTTGAATATCTGGTTAATCAATGGCATAAAGTTTTCAGATGTCTATAAAGAAGATCAAGTATTCATGTTGCTCATCCTACTAGATCACTATATCTTTTGTTTTTAAGAAAAAAAATATTAACAGAAAGTGCCTGATAAAGGGCCCTGTTAGGGGAAACGCCATCTCTAAACATGCCAGGGGAGTACAAGCTTCATGTGAATAAGCGAGCATGATTGCGGGAAAGTTGGGGCCTCTTCATTGGTGAAATTATGAGGTTGCGCAGAGTTGCTGCGGGGTTGCTTATACCAGATCCAAATGGAGGACGTATCTGCCTTCTTGTTCCAGACTCAACAGGACCAGCTGTTGTTTTTGTTGGTGAGCCACCGGAAAGTTCAAAAGCTTCCAAATTAGTGTTCTTTGTCGATGGCCACATCTCCTCTCTCCTTCCTGGAGTTTCAGGAGTAAAAACCAGTCGATCTGCGACAAATAAATCATCTGGTACTTTTCGAGAGAGCTTAAAAAGTTTCATTAGCTCTCCGTTTGATGTTATAATAAACTGTCTAAACTATTTAACTTGCACAAAATGAGTCAAACCTAATAGCAAAGTTTTGAGGGGAAAAGCAATAAAGCAAATTTAAAGAAGTACTAACCAAAATCCATCATATTAGCCGTACCTGAGAACAACTCTGGCTCAGTTCTAGCAAAAAATTTGTTGGCTGGTTGAATTGATGAACGTTTCATAGAATCATACTCAGTTCTTATTTGATCATACATCTCATCAAGCTTTCTCTTCTGCCTGATTTTGGAATAAGTATGTTAGAACTTGAGCCATCCATAACCAAGTGTAACACTGAAGGGAAATCATAGGATATGGACTTAAATGAGCAAAAAAAATGGAATCAACCTGGATTTTTCAGCATATTTTTCTTGCAATTCCTTCTTATCCTTTGATAAGTTCTCTATCTCTTGTTCCATCATCTGGCACCTTTTAGCTATTTTTTGATATGCAGTGTGTACTTGTTCCAGTTTTTCAGTAAACTTTTCTTGCATAACCTCACATTTCTGCCGGCACTGTGCAACTATCTTGTTCATCTTAAAGTTCATTTCAAGTTCCTTTTGTCCAATGTAGAACATCACACTCCTGTATGCACTCTTCATGACTGATTATTTTGAAGTCAAGGAAGAAAGATGAAATAGTTCTGTTTTGGCAAAGAAGTTTAAGACATCATTGCCACCCATTTGCCAGGCTCCATTAAAACAACCATCAGACAGCAGAGCACCCTCAGAATCTATCATCCATGAACATGCAAAAGCATTATGAAAATGAGTAATTTACAAGTGTTAGAACTAGTGCAGCTTTAATGACTTCGTGAAAATGAGAAATTTATATATTCCACACTAGCGGGGAGTTTGAGAGTCAATCAATGACATTATCAGTGAAAGCTATGGGATACGTATTTGTGGAGAAACTCCAGCCATTGACATCTGCAAAAGAAGAAAAACCAGGTGTAAACTGGAGCAAAGACAGACATTGCACGTTCAAGCAATTAATCAAGCATATCTTACATTGATCCATTCATCACTAGGATTTATATCGACCGGCCTCATAAGACTGGTGAAAAAAAACAGATGGTTAATCATAATAGCAAGAAAAAGTCCAAGAACAAGCACACAGAAAAAAGAGTGAAGATGTCTCTCACAAACACAAAATTTGTTCCCTCCTCTAAAGCAGAATAGTTGAAAGTAAAAAGTAAAAAGTAAAAAATAAAAGGAACTGGTGTTGAATAAAGTGTCACACCTTTTAGAGAGTACTTGATCACAAATTGGACACGCAGCATCATTGCTTACTAACTTGTTTGCATCTTCATTGCCTTATTCATAAGTTAAGGACAATGATGTTGCACATTTATGTTGGAAACTGTATTTCAATCACTAAAATTGACTGAGTGTTTGACATTAGTGGATACAGAAGAGATGACCACAAGTGGTTGATACAGCTCGACCTTCCAATTCTCTCCAACAAGCATTACACCTCATCACAATTGTTACTCTGGAATTAAAAATGCATAGATTAAGATATACAGAAAAAGAAGAGAAAAAAAGACTTCTTGTTTCTCATTTAGCATACCTACTACATCAGACAATCAGTGGAATTGGTTATATAAGTAGAAAATCAAAGAAATGCTTTAGGGACTATGTTTCTGAACACTAACAAAACAGAAAATCTCAGGTCTAGAATCATACAGTTCTTGAAATACCTAAGCCATTGGAATCCGATATTAGAAGAATAACACTAACTTTTTTCTCAAACCAATCATATATTTGGTTTGAAGAATGCTCTGATATTATGGCCGGAGATTTGAGTTCAAAAAATGGATAATTTTGGATCTCAACAAGAACAAGACACAGACCTACTTATCAAATTGGCCAGTCACCCTAGTTCTTCCCATTGACTATAAATAGCCCCACATTCAATTGAGTTAGTTATGCAATTCCCCCTAAATTTTTCCACTTATGCCTTGTCTCATATTTGTATTTGACTTGATCCTCATAGTGCAACCCTGCAAGGCACATTGCCTGTTTCTCTCTTCTCTTCGCAGATCTGAGAGTCCCTACATCACTACTCTTTCTACTAAAGGCTCTCAAAACCATCTATAAAAATTGATAAGCAGTGAAAATAATGGTTTTATATTTCCTAATTTAAAACAACCTAACCAAAACCTTCATCAACTAGATAACCACTATATGATATTCCCAAAATATCCCAAAATGGCTATATTTATCATCTCCAGATTTCATGACTATGGAAAATATTTTCATACAAGTACTGAAGCTTAGGGCTATTTGGAATGGAGAGAAAATCTCATACCTCATGTCGATGCACGGTTACTACACACTGAAATTGAAAGTTGAAACAAGCCCTTGCTATTTATTAATGACAATAAACTACAAATTATGCCCATGAAAAAACACTACTGAGTAGTGGAAATCCTCCAATTGAACACATATTTGTTCTTTTTAAAAGAGAAAGTTAGATGGCACTTAAATTGGAGAACCTTGACTGATAAATTGAATGGATCTCTAGACACCATCATCACATCCAACAAAATCTTTAATCACAATTTATTGACTTTGGTTTTCACAAAGGAGTCTGTTACATAGAAAGAATTGCTTTGGACCACAAGACATATTCATTAAAAATAGTCCATCTAATCTGAATGACCTCTCAAATTTCAAAATCTCAATTTGGCCCCTGAATTTTGTGCATCTTTATCTTAATCCAGTCTTCATAGCTATCACATGTTTATCATCTGAATTTTAAAAAGTCCCAAGTTGCTAATGTTACCAAAAGTTGTTTGAAATTCCAACAAGAAAAATTGTTCCTCTTGCCTGATTGGTATAAATCAGTTGTGATGAACATCTTTCCTAGCTTAATGGTTCTCCTACTCTTGGCTTGTTAAGCGAGATGATTTGGATATATGGGCATAAATCTGATGCACAATGATCATCATTACCATGGTAACTTGGCTGTGTGGCCTGGGCTTTATATCACAACCATCAAATATAATCTCTTTTCTAAGAGTTTGTTGGACAAATGACTGATCATCATCTTCAACTTGACAACTATGTATATATTTGAATTGTTAATATTTGTATTTTCTATTTATATGTTGGGTTGGTCAAGTCAATCCCCTCATCTTCAATCACAGATGAAGATAGTATTTAAATATAAATATACAAGAATATCTCTAACTTTAACAATTGTAATTTTGCCTTTAATGATATGTTGATTATCACAGGCGATCATGGTGATGCTATTAAAATGACCAACCAAAGTACAAATTTATTATAATTTTCAAGTATTCAAGATTTATGTATCATAGTTTAGGTATAGTTCGCATTGAACCTACTAACGAAATATCAAAAAATGAACCTAATGAAGTTTTACTTGAGTACTTAAATTCAATGGTCAGTGGATGATTTTCAGAAACCTACTAAAATGTTTATGAGCCAATTCGTGTACCTAAAATTTTCCAATGGAGATGTACATATAACTTAATATAGGCAACATAAAAAAAGAATGGGTTAGACTTAAATTACAAGTTTGCTCATACTGGCATGGCATGGCATGGCTATCTGTTGCTGGGATAATACCACTTAATATGAAAAATAAGATAGACTTTTATATGTTGAAGAAAATATCTTCCGTTCTGTTGGAAATGAAAATTGTATTAACTCACAAAAAATATATTGTACAGCCTTAGTTATATATAACACTGCATCTAGAAAATAATGAAAAAGAACTTATCAAATCTCCTAAAAAAGGAACAATTAAAATAGGAAAATAAATATATATAAGGAAGCAAGAATATTATACACATTCTTTCAATTCCAACTCATTCAAAAGGACTAAGTCAATTAGAATGACAACAACATTGGGGGATTTCTTGACAATTTGGCCAATTGTCAAAATGATGTGATGGTTCAGAGTCTCAATTGGCTGATAAGATTTGGATATGGCTTTAGAAGTAGTAGGCTTAACAGTCAGGACAAAATATTTATTTTAATGTACAAACTCACGTGGATCACCTCCTAACCATTTTCCGAACATGATCAACATTTGAGAGCAGGCAATGTACAAAATTTTGTGTGGTTAAACAGAAGTCAATAACACGATATTGTTCTAGAGTGACATAACTCGACCTCTTGATTTGATCTTCCCAATTCAATGCCTGTGTGTGTGTGTGTGTGTGTGTGTGTGTGTGTGTGTGTGTGTGTGTGTGTGTGTGTGTGTGTGTGTGTATATATATATATATATATATA
>JBAMIE010000029.1:7975295-7985667 GCA_037177295.1 Kaempferia parviflora | reverse complement strand
TCATGAACTGTGTCATGAAGCAGGAGCTCGATCTGGAGGCACCTCAGTTCGCCGAGTCCCTTTAAGGCTGAAGGAAAAGCACCATCAAGCTCCTGAGCAAAGGGTAGTAAGTAACTCAAGCCCTGTGCTCTGTTTGTTGTGGGCTCTGAAATGGAAACACTGTTAATTCTTTTGATGGAGTTTATTTTATAGAAGTTATATTTTAGAAAGTAAGTAAATAAGTTGAGGAAGAAATATATATATATTTAAAAAAAATGTATTTAAGTTTTTAAATTTATAGTACTTTTTAATAAAAATTAAAAGGATATCTCAAATTCAGTAAATATCAAATGGGCGTTTCATTTATTTAAAAAAATAAATGGATATACTATAAAACATTCCTTAATTTAATATTATTGTAGCAATTATTGATAGCTTTACTATCTATAGGAACTATTTAGTAATGGTTATACTTCCGGGTCTATGGTGCAGCGGTAAAGGCGTTTAGTTGTCTTTCAGGCACTTACGGTTTGATTTTTAGTTTCTGGGCCGTCCACCGTGAGCACTTCTCGATTTACTCTGGTGGTCGATGGGAAACTTTTGTGGGGCTGGCCATCCCAAAAATAGTCAATGAGGTTAATTGGGTTTATCATTTTTTTATTTAGTAACGATTATAATGCATAGAACCTATTTAGTAGTTGTTATTACATGTTTACGTGTTTAGAGTGAGTAAAAGTATCTATTGTTACAATGTGCAGTGGTAGATAATAGTCTTTATAATTATTTAAAAATAATTTTGATTAAATTTAAATAATTTTAATAAAATTGGTAAATAATATTTTGATATACTAGTGTTGATGCATTTTAAATTATAAATCCTAAACATGCACTAAATTTTAAGTCATCTGTGGCTATTACAATAATGCTGAGTGACTGGGTATTTTGGGTATTTTTGGAATAAAATTATTGAAAATTAAAAAAAAAATATTTTTTATTTAAAAGGATGCCTTTTATTATTGGTAGCATTCGGGACGTCCATTTTTGCCCATATTTTATTTTTAAAATTGTTCATTTTGTTTTATTAAAATATTTATTTTTTGAGTTCCATTGGCCGTTTGATTAGATCGGCCATAATTTTATGACCGTTGATCGGATAGAGGCTATCCAAATGCCTATATTCTAGCGCCGTTGGAGAAGGCGAACTCCAACGGTCAAAAAGCCGTAGCGTCGCTCTATAAATTATGCTTGTTCTCATCGTCGCTGTCTTACCGTCTCTCTCGCTCTTGTCGTCGTCGGAAGAGAGAGAAAGAGGGAAAGAAAAAGAATAAGATCGGAAAGGGAAGGCGAAGAAGGAGCGGCGAGATGACGAGGGAGAACCAGGACGTCAGAGATAACATTCCAACCGCCGCTGCCTCCGCCGGCGCTACTTCGTCGGCCAAGCAGCCGGCCCCCGTCACAAAGAGTCCCGACGGTCAATCCGTCCTCAAGAGGTATTCTTCTCTCTTTGATCCTGAAGGATGACGCTCGTGTTGAGAGTCAAACCCTAGATCTTCCCTTTAGATTTTTCGTCGAGTTATTGGAGCTATTAGCTGCTAACCTGGTCTGTCTGGAATAGGAGCAATCGTGATATCCAAAGTTGGTTGGTAGGTCTTTCGTTTCGTGATTCCTGGGGTTTATCAGTGTTTTCGCTGCCGATCTCATTTCTCTGGAACAATTATTGGAGCCGAAGCTGTGGATTAGGAACGATCTAGGGTTTTCATCTGCTTATATGAGATTCGCAGTTGTTTTTTAGGTTTTAACCATGAGGGGCCAAGCTGTTGTTAGGTCTTACGTTCGATTTTTTTTCATGGATTCGGTGAAATTTTCTCCCCCATTGTGTTCTTGAGATCCGAAGCTGTTTTGGGGACCAAATGGTTAATCACACTCGCTTTTCTATTAATGTCTATTTTTCTGCTTCCATGGATTCTATTTCTCTGTGGCAAACCAAATTCTATCAATCTGCCCCATTTATCTATTTATTTGTTACAATGCACACTCACTTTTGCGTCAATCTTGATTCAAACAGGTTGCAGTCTGAACTGATGGCATTAATGGTGAGCAAGGAGACTGACTCCATAGTTAAAATTATTGTAGCTTGAGAATAAATTAACTAAATGAAATCTTTTTAGATGTGTGGAGATCCTTGTATATCAGCCTTCCCTGAGGGAGACAACATCTTTTGCTGGAAAGGAACCATCAATGGCAGCAAGGACACCGTTTATGAGGGCACAGTCTACAAGCTCTCTCTCGTCTTCCCCACTGACTACCCATTCAAGCCTCCCAAGGTGAAGTTTGACACTGTGTGCTTCCATCCAAATGTGGATCTCTCTGGCAACATCTGCTTGGATATTCTTCAGGTATGAAAAACAAAGCAAGGCCGTGTTATTAGTAATGTACAGATCAATACATCATCATCATCATTAAGTATATTAGTTTTATTCCTATTTTATACAGAAATCTTGTTAGGGTTTGAACAATTCATCATCAGCATCTTCATATAGGGGTATTTTATTAGTGTCTCATTCCATACACCAAAATAAGAAAAGAAAATTGTGGCCTTTTTTCTCAATTAGTTTAGATTATTCGTCATCACCATTGTCACCAAGTTGTGTAACGCTCAACTAGTTAAGGTCGCCTTTGCTATCATTATTAATATTCAGATCAATTCTTCATCACCATTAAGCTCAGCTGTCTTGACTTTTGACTCTTGTGTTATCAGGATAAATGGTCATCTGCATATGATGTTAGAACCATATTACTTTCGATCCAAAGTCTTTTGGGTGGTAAGTTTGAAGGAAATTTTGCCTCAATTCGACTGTTATAAGGGCATTTTCAGGCTCAAAATTTATTTGATTGTTTTATGGTTATTGTAGAGCCAAACAATGACTCCCCACTCAACAACCAAGCAGCAGCTCTTTGGTCCAACCAAGAAGGTGAGTGAGTGTGTGTGTGTGTTATAAAAGCCATAATTGAGCATTTTGACATTTTTATCCTTGTTGTCATGTAACAGAGTTCAGGAAAATGGTGCAGAAACTGTACAAACCAGCATAGTTTATGAAGGGAACATGGGATTTCTAAGCTTAAGTTATTGTTTTATGGATATTGTATTAGATTTCAATTTACAATTTATACAGATTGATTGTCAATCAGGAAGCAATTTTACCCTAAAATGACTGCTAAAATCATTTGATGATGTCCAATTCTTTGTATTTCGGAATAAAAGTTCCGTACTTAGTATATGAACACAGAGTCCACACCAACACAGCTAAAGAACTGTTCATCCATGAACAATCCAATTCGCAACACATCAATAACACAGTCCAGACTGAGATATGCATTTGCAAAAAGGAGTAATTTCAGATGTTGATACACTAAGTTTTGCCACAGTCAACTGAATTGTCGGAAAATTACTTGTAGTCAGCTTTGGTTGGAAACCTTTTATTCTTAGACTAAGCTTAATGAGCACACCATGTTCCAGAAGCATTCGAGCATATCTGTCTACAATGCAGATTGAAATATCATCTCCGCTAGTTCCTGCGATAGAAGATGATCATACAAGCGCTACCTTTAACCGCAAGTCCTCATGGGCAAGAGACTAGCAAACAAACCTGTTTCGCTGAGGGAACAGACGGTTCGCCCCATTCCATGGTCTTCTTTTCAAGTGTTTCAAAATCAGCTTTCCCAGCCTGATCATTTGCAATGTTTGGTAATTCCATACCGAGCAATATTGCATGCAAAGAACAATGTAGTGTTGTACCTCAATTAGAGCACCAATCTCAGTGTCAAAGCTTTGGTAGCGTTTTCGGACAAGCTCAGTAAGGGAACCATCCTAGAAGAAGAGTATCTTGTGATACTCCAAGCGATCTATCAAGAATAGAAATTCAAATATTACCTCGATTAGTTTCGCAACATTTCTGAGTCCACGAGCTAGCGTGTCCATTCCTGATATGTGGGCAATGAACAAATCCTCGACGTCAGTGCTCTCCCGACGCCTAAATCCAAGGGAAAAAACCAACAAGATGATCCTGTTGTTTGCTTTTTTTTCGCAGCATTGCCTTAATATTTGGCTATAAGCGATAAAGACACTATTCATGTCATAGGATCAAGTAGAGGAACAAAGAGGAATGAAAGAACCAACAGTTTTGCATCAAAGTTGAATCCACCGGGTGCAAGCCCTCCCTGTCAAGTGTCGATGCAAACAAACGGTAATTGAAAGTTAGTGTGGGAAGGAAGGAAATAATCCCAAAGAATTATATAACTAACAAAAATTGGCTGAAATTACATTTCGAACAACACTCAGCATAACAAGGGTTGCCTCGGCAATATCTGTGAGGAACTGATCAGTGTCCCAACCTGAAACAGAGACGGTTCAATTATCAAACATACGATGTTCGAGCATCTTTAACAGTGGAGAAATAATGAGCACTATTTTGTTTTTTTAGTTTGATCTTTAGGGAAGAGTCGCACGCACCGATCTGGGGATCACCGGTATTTGCATCTATATTTCCAAGTAGTCTGTTTATCCTTGCGGTTTCAAGGTCATGATGACAGCTGAAAAAGTTGCGATATTAGAAGAAAAAAAGTACCAACATGTTTCCAACCCCAAAATTCGGCTCACTTCATAAAAGGGTTTACCTATGACCAGATAAAGTAGCATGGTTACATTCGATGTTCAACTTGAATTCTCCTGCACCAAAGTTTTCTCAAAAATCTTAATCAATAGATAAGAGAACTGCAAATCAATTGAATGAAAAGGAATGTCGTTATGAATCCAAACTGCACAAAATCACTTAGATGCCAATCCAAGGAAAGCATGGTAGATAACGAATGCTCAAATGCAAATAGCCAAATAGCATGGTTTTGAAAGCCCCTTCTATGTCGATCATTCCACCTGCCAACCGACATGCGAAACAAGTTCTAAGAACTAGCCTTCTGTGACAGAGCTTCCGAAAGGAACAGTGACAGAGTCCCCCTGAGCGACCATGAGGATTAGGTTTTCGCAAGCTCAAGGGCTAGGGTTCAACTATTTTGCAATGATACTTTCGCGACGGGACTTCTGCAAAAATGTAAGATCCAACAAGGAATCTTCTTCCTTTCCTCGAATTCTTCCTTTGTGCCTCTCACATTGTATATTGGCAAGCCTATATTATTTCGGTTGAGGATAGACACCTTGGTTTGTAACTATATCTCAGACCTTGGAAAATAGAAGCATGTATAGCCTTTTCTCCTTCAAAATAATATAGAAGATACTTGCTATATTATTTCTTCTAAACCATTATTTTGAGAGATGGTAATTGGTAAATCTGAAAATTACGCGCAATAATCCTTCCCGAGAGAATAAAAACATCTTGTTATCGACTTTTAGAAAAAACTACAATGCTCATGTATTAAAAGAGGAGAGGAAGTAACTACCACTAAGGCCATATTTCTGAAGGAAAGCAAAGGTTGTTGCAGCATCCCAGTCATATCTGATACAGAGAAGTTCAGATTAAAACATGCACAATCAACGAACATAATCAGATACGATACTAATGGGAGTTGCAATACATACTGGTGTTTTGTAGGTTCTTGCGGCTTGGGTTCCAAAAGCAGATTTCCTGAGAGATGACAAAATTATTGCAACAATTCTCAACTTAAATGTTAGATATGCTCGGGCAAATGGATCGATCAAAGCAATAAAAATATCTACGTCCAGAAGCATGCAAACAATAAAGTTGATATTTAGTTCTTAATTTCTGATAATAGCCAAAGAAAATGAAATGTTTCCATTAGGAATCAAAACAATAAGGAACTGAAAGATTCTGATTTGTTCCATAATTTTTCAGTAATTTGAATGGCATTGAATTGTCTAGACTGAAAGAGCAAACATTACCCTTGAAGCCAAGTTTCTTTTTGTAATCAACAGCAGCCTGGAGAAAGTTTGCCTACAAAAATTCAAACTTAGCTTTCAGATGAAGAAACAACAAGATGAACATAGAATCATGTAATGCAAATATGCAATTGTAAGATAAGCATAGTTTATCAGCCAGAATAAATATGAAAAATAAAACCATTAGAAGAGAAAAAAATTATCAGACTTATCATGCTCTGTAATATGAAAGTACTAATTCATACCATATGATCAAGTTCTCTTTGCATATCAGTGTTAAGAAGGGATTGATAGCCTTCACGCCCACCCCAAAAAAGATAGTTTTCTCCTCCCAAGTATTGAGTTACCTGCAAGAGTGTTAAATAGATATAGCAAAAATGCGTTTGGTGAGAAAAGACGAGTATCTAATACAATTACCTCCATAGCCTTCTTGACTTGAGCTGCTGCATAAGCATAAACTGCAACCTCTGAGCTGCGAATCAAAACATCAAACTTGTTAACAAATACTAAATTCTTTTGAGAGATTATAGTTCCTATTAAGAAAGAAGTTTACCTAGTAGCAGCTCCGTGCATGTATCGTGGATGTAAGAAAAGTTGTGCTGTACCCCACAATGGTTTGATACTAGTCCCTTCCTATAAAGAAAATTTGTTCAATAAGGATAAAGTGGCAACATTGCTAGGGTTTTATTTCCATGTATGTAAGCAACCAAAGGAGATCAAAGGAAAAAAAAACCATCTGACAGGTGTTGCTTGTGTTTTATGGTAAAGTACAAAAACAATTTCAAAGTATAACACCTGAAGTTCCTTAGCAAGTGCTACTACTTCATCCAAGTTTGCATTTGTTTCCTGATACAGAGAAAACCAAACATTTTCGAATAAACAAGATCAAAAGAAAGTACTAGATGTGAATAATTATACTGGATGATAATTAGTTCTTCACCATGGCTGAGAGGTAAGCATAGCTTGATTCTTGCAAATTGTGTAACTACTAAGGCATTCAATGCCAACCATTAAAAAAGAAATAGTGAATACCTTAAGTGTTTTACCATCAGGGGCTATATCTCTATCATGGAAGCACCACCTATCAACTCCAAGTTTGTTCATAAACTCAAAGTGTGCTCGCACTGCATTGTATATAGACACCGATTAGACTCTCATAAGCCATTTAGAACCAACAAACCTACTGGATTGCATGCTTTTTTACTTCTTCTTTTGGCCATAGTCAGTGAATTCGTGCCATCCTCCCACGGCCATGATTTTGTTGGGGCACCAAAAGGATCAGCACCAGTACCACGAAATGTATGCCAAAAGGCAACACTAAATCGCATCCAGTCCTACATTACAACTAGGAGCCTCAGTATAGTAATAAGCTTCTAAAATTTCCACAACATAAAAAAAAGGCATCTCACAGATACATGCTTCAACTGTGACCTAACAAGAGCAACAAAAAACTGATCCTCAAAAGGAGCAACACAAACCTTCATTTTCTTGCCAAGTATCTCTTCATCAGCACTATACCACTTATAAGAAAGTGGGTTTTTGCTGGTTGGACCCTAGTATGAAGGAAAAAACACAGAACAAAAAACACTCAGAATAAATCTAAGTTAAACAGTCTAATCAACAAGGCAAAGAGTGCAGGAATCCCAGTCTATCCTCTGGCGTATTTGATTAAACAGCCAAATTGATTTTTTTTTTATTACTTCGTATTTAATCTTTGAGATTCCTGCGAAGAACTCTCCATCCCAGCCATCTGAAGAACCACCATCGCATGCAGCTTCAAGATTTGCTGGACATGTTTGCGTACTTTCTGCAATCTGCAATTTAAAACCTATTCACTTCAACAAGTCCACATTTGTGTGTTTCATAAAAAAAAGAAGTATACAAATACTCACAACAGTTGATAGTACCAAAGCCACAAAGACCAAAACAGAAGTCCCTTTAATCTTCATACTGCATCAGGTACACACAAAAAAACAATTTTTTTTATCAACTGTGACATAAGATTAAAAATCTCCTCTTTCTATAGAAATCCTGACCACGATAACATGTTCAGTATTTCAGACCAAGACTAAATAGATTCCTCCCTTTATAGAGACCATTTCCAACATCAAACTGATCTAAAGGGCAAAACACTAAAAAAGGCATGGCGAAAAACTACCAGTAGCAACAAAATCAAAACGAAAACTACAAAGAAAAAAGGTGAGGTCGATTGATCTGGAACTAAATCAAGTTCTGCTCTTCCACAGTTCAAGAGATCTTACGAGCAACAAGAGCAACAAAAGCATTTTGTTGCTTACAAACTCACCGTTGCTTTGTAATTCTAGGAGCGGTTTATGGGGATTTCATCCACTTGTGCTACACAATTCTATGAGTGCAGAAATTTATTCGGAATTAATGACCGTTCAATAGGAAATCTAACGGTATTGGAGTGAATGGTAATGTGAAGTAGTTCAGCCTAGAATTTACCGGATCGACAAGTTGGATTGTTTGGATTAGGATGGGGGAGGATGACGCAGGTAGAGTGAACGGTGTTCAAGTGTTGGATGAGATATTTCAACGATGTTTGGGAGAAAACAGGGAATCATGGAATTTAACGCATCACGGATCTATCATGTTGTGCATATTTAATAAATAAATAACTTCAACAATTTACGAGTAGAAAATTTAATAAATATTATCTTCTATAAATTACTGAACTGGATAATTCGAAATATCTAAATGACGTATTTTATCCTTCTAAATCGGGGTGCGATAATTAAGACATGAAGAATTACTATATAAGATCATGAAGTCGAAACTTGACTTATTCGAGTATATATTTCCCTTATACTTTGATCATTTATACTAATGACTAGTAGTTATTTGTGATTTATCTCCTTATATTGACTTAAAGATTGATTGACAAAAACTTTAATACGTGTTTAAAAAAATTACATATGAAATGATATTTAAAAGTATAAATATAATCAGGAATTGCTAATATACTTAAGATTTCTATTATATCTTCTCTTAATAATATGAGAAAGTCATGAGGGGGCAAATTCACCCTCTGCCTAGGGTGGGCTTAGCCCCACCCACTTAAAAAAATAAAAATAAAAAAAAAAACTTTAGCCCCACCTTAATTCCCGTGCACTCTTATTAAACCAAGACATTTGATTTGGTTTAATTAACGTCACGTTCTATTTTTACCGTTCTTGCCGTACACTTTATTTCCCACGCCTCTAACACAGTGTCGTACCTGAGATTTTAGAGGCCTGAGTCGAGCTTAAAAAAAGCCCCTTTATAACATTTTAATTACTGCTATTTTAGTTAAAAATCATCCACACTTTAAAATATGGTCCTCCTTTTTATGCACGATCAAATTAATTTTCTAATGAACCTACAAAATGTACAGTAAAATAAAGAGTTGGATAACATGAATATTTAAAAATATAAAAATATAAAAAATAAAAAATAAATGTTACTAATAATTATTTATTACAATACATCTTATTTCCGTTTAGCTGCAAAAGTACAATACACATTGTTATCGTTTTTCAACGAGCTACAACATGTAAAGTAAAATATGAAGGTAATAACATTTAATATTGTAAAATATTATCAATAATCATTTAAATAGAACACATCGTACTGTTTTGGCTGTAAAAATATCAATTAATCTTGTATAGCAAGATGTTTAACTATTTTCTTTTTAATAGACACACTACAAAAAAAATAACACCCGTATAGGAGCGGTTGATTAGGAGTGGTTCCAATACTGCTCTTGAAAATCGATCAACTGAATCGGTTTGAACTAAACCGTTCATATTGCCTGACCTTTTAAGAACAATTTGGAAACCGCTCTTATTACATAGCTTTAGCATCGATTTGAAAAAAACCGCTGCTGTAAACCACTCTTAATGATATAACTATTAGAAGCATTGATAAAACAGCTGATATTGGCTACTTTTAGTAGCGGTTCTAAGTTAAACACTGCTACTAACTGTTTCTATTGTTCTAACTTCTAGAAGTAATTTTCAAACCGCTTATATTAAATTCTTGGAATAAAAGCTAGTGTAAAGTGCTATTATAAACCACTTCTATTGCTCAAATGATTTAGAATTAATTTTAAAACTACATCTATTGCATAGTTTTAGTGTCGATTTGCAAAAACCGCTGATATAAACAGCTCTTATTATATAACTATTAGAAACAATATTGAAATTGCTAATTTTGGGTACTTTGGGCAGTGATTCTGTGTCGAACGCTGCTACTAACTATTTCTATTGATCTAACTAGGAGCAATTTACAAACCGCTCACATATATCCAGATTCCCAGTTCACTTCTGAATGCCCCACAAACTCAGTCGGGCATGGGAATCCGACATGGAAGTTGGGTAGCATAACATACTCTCTCAAAATACCCTTCTTTCTTATAATAATATAATAAAATACTCACATCTTTATCCAATAGAGTCACCTTAACCATGTGATCATTACTAACTT
>JBAMIE010000029.1:7954683-7966002 GCA_037177295.1 Kaempferia parviflora | reverse complement strand
CTTGTAGTTCTTTAATTTAGTCTTGTACTCAACTATTGTAAGGGACTTCTCTCATGCTGCAAGAAGAAGATCTTAGTGGAACTTTTTATAATTTTGGACTAGCAACCTCCTAATTGCAAGCCAAGTAAATTCGGCCTCTTCCTTTTAAGTTTATGCTATCTTCAAATTAACTAAGTGTGTGTCTTTGCTAGTTGTTAGAAAGATAAATAAATTGTTTTATTTGCAAGTCGCTATTCATCCCTCCCCTTTAGCAATCCAAACCGATGTTGTTGCATGCATCTTCAATTAGTATCAGAGCTCAGACCAGAAGGATTGACGGTCAACTGTGCAACAACAAAAGGGGATCAAGTATCCACCCACTAAAATTTGAGAGGAAATTCACTGCGTAGAAAAGAAAAATAAAAATATTTTTCAAAACCGATTTTGATTTTATGTTATATATTAAATTTGATTTTTAAGTGCCCAAGAACGAAGACGGAGACAAAATCAAGGAACAACGATGGATCAAATAGCGGCAAGAGGGGTTCGTGGCCAACGATAAGGTTGAGTTTCATTTGCTAAGCATACTACTAGTGCAGGAACTCAACTAAATTGATTGGCTCCTATGATTCTGTCAAAGATCTTTGGAAAAAGTTCATGAAACTCTATGAAGACATCTCGGAGGTAAAACTAGCAAGACGAGCTAAATCTGCTCAGAAATCAACTCAGCGACCTCGGGTTGGAAAAGGGTGAAAAGGTTGTGCAATTACAAGGCCAAGTTGCAAGAGATCTTCACCGGCCTTAGCAACCTAGGAGAAATAATAACAAACTGAGACGTGCTCAGATCTCCGCACTCAATACATTTCCAAGAATTCAAGAGTGGATATATATCCATAATAGACTATACTATATTTCGAAGAATCTTAAGGTAAGTAACTTAGAAGAATTTTCTTAACTATGGAATTATACGAATCAAGACGTGCATACCTAATGAAGTAGAAAAATCAAATCAGAACATAGCTTTACAAGCCAAGAAAAGCAAATCGGACTTGGATACATCAAACGATGAAGAGGAAGAAGCATACCAGAAAAATGAAAAAAAATTTTAGGGCCAACAATTTTGATAAATGACAGACATCAAAGCTACTAAGGAAGAAGCAAAAGTGGAAGATAAGATGCTACAACTATGATGAGGAGAGACACATCAAGGACCACTATCCCAAGCCGAAGAACAAGGGAAAAGAGAAAGCAAAATACCTAAAGATTCCAAATATAAGAACCTAAAGACAACATGGAGCAACACATCTTCCTCCAAAGAGTCAGAAATAGAGAAAAGGGCAAGCCTTGCTTTCATGGCAATTTATGAAGATGAAAGGTACATCTCATATGGAGAAAACAACAGTACAGGGGAGCCTCAACTAACGAATCAAACACAATAAGTAAGGTACGAAATCTTCCTCAGATAAAAGTATGATGCTATTAAAATATTTTCTAGATCCTTATGTAAACTTAGGGACAAATATATTGACTTAAAGAAAGAAAATTTTGAATTAGAAAATACTTTAGAAAATTCCTGTCCTAAAGAAAAAATTGAAAAACTATAAAAATACAAAAGTAAGGAAACAGGTATAACACATAAATTAGCCTTGAGAATGTTTCTCTGGTTTCAAATTTGAATTTATTATCAACAATTTTTTGCCAACAAAATTTAGAATATAGAGGACTAAATTAACATTTGAGAAATCATAAGAGTCAAATTAGAAGAATGTCAAGATTTTTTATTCCTACCAAATACATGGTAAATTTCGTTGGTAAAAAATTATTTTGGATACCAAAATCAATTTTAAAGTTTTAGAAATTTCTTTTATCTGTTATTTTTTTTTAAAATGTCAATTATTGAAATTGTTTGTGGTAAAATTAAAAAAAAAAAATGATCAGTATATCTTCTGTTCGAAATGTTTATAGAAACAATTTTTTGTGAAAGAATAACAGGTATTCAATGGTTACGTAAAATTTTGAAATTTTTGCTAATTTAGAAATTTTTAAATATTTTTCTAAGCAAAAACATATTTATGAATAATAGAAATTTTCTGAAAATGATTTTTTTTTAAAATGTATTAATGATTTCTCATACTTAGATTTTTAAAATTTTTTAAACAAACAAAAAAATTTCTATATTTTTTTTTTAAGTTCGATTTGATCTATGATATATAGAAAATTATTTCAAATGAATTTTCAGTGCAAAGTTTTTTTCTATGTTAGAAAACAGTGCACTAAATATCTACTACATTAATCATATTTTTTTATATTTAATCAACTTTGAAAAAAATAATAATAACTATATATTTTTAGTGTGTTCAAATGGGAGATATATTAAGTTAGAAGGAATGATTGATGCAAAACTATGGGGGAGTTTTTAATATTTTTTAATATTTATTACTTTTTATTTTTAAATATTTATTTTATTTTATTTATTTTGTTTCTAACTTAATCTGGGTTGATTCAAATGAAGAATGTAAGATTATAATTATCCAAAGTGGTTGAGCCACAGTTTTGATGTGAGTTCAATAGAATTAAGTTAGATCTTGTGAATTAAATTTGTGTATCTAAGTATATAGGAACTTAAGGAAACACACAAGCATCTGATACGACAGAAGACGCAAGCGGTTGTGAAGATGGTATGGGAAGGAGCCGAGGGACTTAGTGCATCCGAGAGACGAGAAGCTGCAAAATAGTACTCCGATGGAACAAGAAGAACACACAAGATGCATCCGAGAGACAATAAGCTGAAAAGAAAACTGCTCGAGAAGAACAAAATTGAGTTAGGGTGAGCTCAATTCCGGGCGACCAGATAATCAACCAGGCTACTGGAGAAGAAAATTATCAAGTCCAAACGTTTGCCATTCACACCCCAATGCCATTGCTAAGTTAGCAGGAGTCATTGTCAAAACAGATTTTGACAGCGTCCACATTAGCAAATTTCAAGCGCCTGGATCAATTCTAGGTGCCAGAAAGCAAGGAGTCATCTAGAGACCGTTGCTAACGTGGATAGAGGTCGATGCATCCAAGCACCCGGACTACTTCCAGACACTCAAAAAGTGTCACGTCAGTAAACGGTCAGATCAAATAACAAGGCTATAATAGAGGGCTAAAGCTCGAAGTTACTACAACACACTCATTTAATTCACTTGCTTTCAATTCTTTAATTTAGTCGTGCACTCAACTACTGTAAGGGGCTTCTTTGCCTCTGACTTATGTTCGAAGAATGAGATCGTAATTGAGTTTTTCATAGTCTGAACTAGTAACCTCTTGACTGCAAATCAAATAAATTTGGTCTCTTCCTTTTAAGTTTATATTATTTTCATATTAACTGACTGCCTCGTTACCAGTTGATTAGCAAGAGAAATATATCATTTTATTTATAGATAGATTACTATTCATCCCTCTCGTCTAGCAATCCAAACCGCTGCACTTAATTTATTAGCCATGATCCATTTGTCATACAGTTGGTGAATATGGAAAATCTAGTATCAGGCAAGATTAGGATTTGGTCGATTACTTTTTAAAAGTTAAGAGTTGCAAGTTGCTACAGTACGAATATAGTCCGCTAGCAATTGGTAGATGGTACTGATAATAGGTGATAAGAGGTAGCACTCTTCTGTTTTTCTTTACTTTTTTTGTGGTGATCTCTACTGTTGATTGTTCTATTCTGACGTTAACTCTTTTCTCCTTTCGATCTCCTAAATTAAATATTAAGATAATGCTCCACCACAATCTGTGGTCCTCTCGGTAAAGAAATTGCAATAACCTTTTATCGGTGCATTGGTGAGTCATTGTTGATGGTACTAAATCATGCATGCCAGATGGCCAGCCGCCACTTGCTTGCGAAATTGATGGCCGATGAGGAGTACAGCACGCAATCTAGCAAGATCCGATCTCTGTCTCCTCCTCGTGCAGAGAGCCCATGCTTAACCTCCACAGAGCCGGCATGGCATTACGAGACTCCAATCTCGCTGGGCAAAAGCTTTCATACTCAGCTTGATATCTCTGTGTCAAATTCACTGATTAGCTTCGACGCTAAATGTAGGCGTTTGAGGGGCAGTGTCTCAGCATTCGAGAGGCTGGAGAGAGAAATCAGGTTTCTGGAAATGCTATGATTCCAACTGATGAGATTTATATGGTTTCAGCCACATTCGTGGAAGAACAGTACGATGTCTTTGGATTTAAACTTCATTCTCAAATGTGTTGACGTATTAGTTTATTCTTCAGAATCAGTTAGTGACGATCAGAAGGTATTCATTCACCTTTTCTCATTTTAGTTTCAGAGTCAAAATAGCAAGAATGTGAATGTCACTGTCAGTGATTCTAAACAAACTCAGAAGCCATTTATGATCAAACCGATTTTTATTAAATGGTATAATAAAATCAATCATATTTATCATCCCGTTTACATTTCTGTATACAATATAAAATAAAATGCCCAATCCAATGAGGGAAAGAAAATATAGTTGCTCGGGAGAAAAAATAAAATAAAATAGGGGGATAAATCGCTGCGCAATTAAATAGAATTTGGCTACTTCCAATTTACACTAGACAGCTTCATTGTGGAGCAATAGTGGTTCTTCAGCTGGAGTGGCGACATTCGGATCTTGCTTCCGTTTCCATAGATTCTGCAGAAAGCTGGACTGTCTCTTTGGGTCTGAGTTGGTGTTGTCTGAGACTTTGGGTGTGGATGGATTCATGTTCTGTACGTGCTGAAGGCAAACCTGCACAGCATCATGCACTCTAACAAAGAACCATTCCACGCCGATCATGTCTATGACTCTGGACCGGGATAGTAGAAGATGAACTCCTTGGTTTGGATTGGCAATGGCGATCTGAGAAGGAAACCTTAAATACTGAATGAACTTTTGTAGTAATACAAAATGATATTTTGATAATAAATTGTGATATCGTTTAGTAACCTGGATGCCTCTTGACTTGTACTCCTGATGCAAGTCCTTCAGAGCTTGAATTGCACTTGAGTCGATATATGTAACAGCTGCAAAGGTTTATGGTTTGTTATATGAGATGAGGCTAATTGACAGTGGCATGTGAATACACATTTTCACTTCCTCATATGCCATGGAGTCATAAACTATGAACCACATCTCTGTTCTTGAAAAAACATCTCAAGCATTCTTTAATACTAAATGTAAGAAATAAGAGTATAGACTATAGTTTCCGTCCATCAATTACTTTAGAGTTTAGGGGAGAGAGACTCATAAAGTTGCATAAGGAACTTCATCTATCTATGTCACTTTACTTCCTCCCTCTCATATATTCCAAGTAAATAAGCCTTTAATGGTAACTTTCTTATTCCCTTCGAGACATCTGAAGTCCATAATTTGTGGGTGGACTTGAGTCATTCAATGATATTGATTGAATAGGAAAGAAAATTGTCCAGGCATATAAAATTATTTGGTTGAGAAGATAGAGAATATTAGTAGCAAATTAAGTTATTTAGAATTTTTGGAATAGCTACATGGAGTGGTAAGGCTGATGGTGAATTGGCAATTATGCTTAATTATTACAAAAACAAAAGCAACGGTTCATGTATAGATGAGAGATCTTACGTGACATTTCAAGGATGATGAAGTATATTCGTCCAACATCCGATCCACGTTTTGTGCTACCATCAACATTTAGCTCATATTCACGTAATCTGGCAAAAGGTTGAATAATAATAAAAATTGTACTAAAATTTTTAGAGAGACTAAGAAACAGAAGGATTAACTTTTCTTGCAATTATAAATCTGAAAGAAAACTGGATCTCACCTGTCTTTAATATAACTTATATTTGCAAAATAGATTGGTGCGTCAATACGGATAACAACAATACCATTATACGTGTATGCTTCAGGGTATTGTACAACATTTCTATATACAGTGGTTCCAGGAAGACGTCCCAGTACAGCTGAAATAAAATACATCAACATATTAAGTACAAGTACTTGCAGCTACTTGTTAAGTCAATGCTTATATGGATTATTAGTTTAAAATCGAGTGGTTGCGACCATACTTATGTTTAATTAAACCTTATAGAGTAGCATTATCCTACCTCACAAGATGTTGGATTGAAATTAGCAAGACCAGATTAGTTAGTAACTGTGATGAAGAACAGCACTAGATTTAAGTGGGGAGAGAAGGGAGAAAGAGGGAAGAGGGGAAATTGAGGAGGCAAAAAAGGTTCATATATTCCAAAACATAAAATATAACCTGGTTCAGTACAATTAAGGAGTGTTTGAGAGAGTTTTTGCTTATTTAAAAGTGATACTAAAATTTCTAAAAAACATACTTAAAATTACTAAACTACTCTAAGCAACTACACTAAAAGACAACGTGCACAACGTAGCATACGAACAACTAAACTAAATTTCTGGTTCGTGTAATTAAATCAATCTGGTTAAATCCAAAGAATGCTTAAACTAACATTATTATCTTTAGGACCAGGTACACCATTTAAAATTTCAAAAACAGTAAAGTAGTATGTTATTAACATCCATTTTTTTTAAAGCAAAAAAAAAAAGTTGTCCAAGGCAAAGGGATTTCCATAAGCCATGGATAACACATGAAGATGCCGCAAGTCTAAGAGCCTGACCGAACACCAAATAAACAATTACAAAATAGATTAATATTAACTTCAAAAAAGCAAATCTGCACAAGAAGTGGGTCTATAAGCAATCAATAAACTGTGAAACATTCAGCAGATGCAAAGGTAATTTATAGCCTATCAATATCCATGTAACTTCTGAATATATAGTGAAGCAAACAAAGCAGTGAATGAAAAAGTGATTCCTGTGTACCAAGACCAAATGCAAAACACCTATAGACCCTAAACCAGAATGTGTTTTAAATGAATGCTTGATTCTTCGAATAAACATAACTAATAGGGAACTAGTTCCTCGCAGTGTATGATTTATAAGTATGAAATAGAGACACAAGATACAGAAGCACAAGTAATTAATTCAAAAATAAAACTCACCTATATGAGGATTTGCAGATTCGTAGATGACAAATGCAAGTGAGAAACCAACCTACAAACAGCAACTGTACTCAGTAGACATATTTCAGAACTTTTTGTGTAAACTGCACTAATATGGACCATATGGTGACGGAACATTTAAGTCCTCAAACATGTTAGGATGTTAGGGATAGGATGACATTTACCAACCACTATCTTAGGGGACTCATGGCAGAAATCAGTTTTCATGTAAATCTATGGTACTAGTACTAGGACTAGGAACGTAGAAAAGTCCATAATCTATCATTAACAATGCAGTACAGCTCTGACAAATCTAGTATTATTACCTTCCATTCTATGAGCTATTATTGGAGTTTCAGTTCGTGCTTTGGAACTGGTTCAATGACTAGTCATACACAGAAGTTATCAACACTTGAAATGAATTTGTTTCACTCACACTGACTCAGATGTATGGCTCAACCAGTAGAAGTCATAGAAGTTACAAAATGATTTTTAATTAACTATAAAAACAAATAGTTACCATGGGATTAGGAAAATCCTGTATAATGGATTACATATATGAGAAAAACTAATCAAATTATGTAATTATACAAAAGCTAAAATATGAATTGTGTATCTAAATAAACCAGAGTTTAAATATATGCCTGTATTCATATAAATCAGAGTTTAGAGAAATTGTCTACGCTTGGATAAGCAGTGGAAAAATATAATAATACTCACCCCAACAAGAACGCCAATCTCAATGCTAAAGAATAATGTTATCATGAATGTAATCGACCAGAGACTAAAATCTTTCTTATCAACACGCCACAAGAAAATAGCTTCTTCATAATCCACCTAAAAAAATATATAAAAGTATGAATAATTCATTATAAATTTAAGCATTAGATGAATACTGAAAGGTAGAGAGATAGACTACTAAGAATTATGTATGACTCTATAAGGCATGCATAAATTGTTACAGATGACTCAGAACAGCAGTTAGACAAACCAATATTGTGACAACATTATTCTAACATAGTGGAGCATACAAGATTTTAACAGGTCATAAAAAGAACCACTAAAACGAACATTCATAAAAATTAACTCATTCTAGTATGTTCTTAAAGCCCTAAGTTTCTACTTTCTACTTAACAAACCACTACTTATTGGAACCTAATGCAAAACAAAGTTGGTTGGTAGGAGTCCATGATGCAGGAAGTTATAAAGAAAAGGTTCTAGTCTAGCAATACAAATACCTGCAAATGTCAATAAATGCATCACAATATGCCACAAAGTGTTGCTAGTCATCTAAGTTCATCTAGAAGTATTCTCCTCGGTTAAATTAAGATTGAATGTAGAATGTGAAAGCAACACTCGTTGAAAGATGGCAATATGTTGAAGAAGGAAAAACCAACAAGATCACATAATTGCTGTCAATTCATATGAAATGGTACATGCTAATGATTTAAGGGAAAAAACATGAATGATATACAAATATTATTCTTACTAGTCCCATGACAGCGGATATCACGATGGCAGCCAAAGCACACTGAAAAATAAGGACAAAAGGTTATGGTAAGCAAGAATATTCCCTGACGAAAAATGTACAACCAATACAAGGTGCAACTTAATGCATTTGATGCAGAAATTTCAACATTTATCAAATATAAGAATTGCCTATTTTCCTCTAAACAAAATTTTCAGATTAACAAATATAAAATCAACGAAATGATATAAGCATTGGAAAATTAGTCATTTGGTTGAGTAAAATGCCCATTCTGTTAGGCACATCATTCTTTAAACAAATTTCTACAAGGATGCTGACAGCTTTAGAAAGATCTGTGACATGATCAAAACCAAATCCTTGAAAATTTTAAGATTTCGTTCTAGGTATAAAGCAACAAATGCAGGGTCTTAAAGCCCAACAATTTACCAAAGATAAATTAGAAACAAAATAAGGCAGATTGTTTTATGTTTGTTCTAATAGCAATAGCAGGAGAGATCCTATGTATGCACCATCAGAAAGAGAATATTGAAAAAGAAGAATAAATTTAGAAAAAAAATGAAAATGAAGAGGTACTTACTCTGACTATTGTAGCATTTCATTTAACTCATACATCAGCCATATACTTTTTCTGTTCAATCAAGCTTACCAAAGTAAGCAAGCTTATCTAGACCTAAAATCAGACTCAAGATAAAACTTTGCATAAAGACTAGGAGCATCCTCAAAATGATTAGCATAATTTCAACTGATCATCCTAATTATATGTCTGAAAGGGTGTCAAATACAAAAAATTACTCATTGAACTTTTTTCAAAACTTGCGGAAATGAATAAAATCATGACTACCATCCTTACCAGTTTCTCAAGCCTTTTTTTACAACAATCAATTATATCCATTGAACAGATTACATTCAATCACCAACATCTTCCTGAATATTTGAAAAGCTCGTACACAGGTAATCTGTCTAAGGATTAAAAAAGTTTCTCAGTTTTATTTGGTACTACTTGAGTTTCTTTAGATCTTAGAGTAGACTTTACAAAATGTCTGTCCATCACTTTGCAAAGTGACTAATCTACCATCCAATTCCTTTGTTATTCAACAGATGGCAACATTTTTCTTTTCATACAAAAAGAACAAAACTCTTCTTTGGAGGTCTTCACCTCATATCAATCAATTGAAAAACTCTGAATTGAGATCTCTATAACACATTCCTGGGTCAGTTAGTCAAGCTAAATCATCGGTAGAATAGATATCAATGAGGACAAGCTGAATCTAAAGATTTTGAAACAACACTGGTACAATAATAAACAAGCATTGATCATAAACTAGAAAAATACAATTCAAAAATGAATAGAAGTAAAGTACTAGAGGGAGGAAGCTAGTCAGCAAGTCAATTTAGTCTTGGTACAAACTGTTACATGCTACATGTCCTTTCAGTTATACATCTGTTTCTACTAACAAATATCTCCTTCAAAAGAACCCAAGAAAATCAAAAATGCTCCAGTTAGTTCCTAATCAAGAAAGACAACCCTAAATATTTTTTTGTTGATATTTTGGATAAATTAGAGCTACTGTTCCATTATAGTTAAAAATTCTCCAAGAACAAATTAGCTTGGGCAAAAACTTTCACGATGTGATGACTTGTTGTTCTGTTAGTCATGCACCAGATGAAATAATTTATTTGTTGTTCTTGTTGTTCTTGTTGTTACATGTAAACAACAGCAGAGATGATAGAGGTGGCTCTATGGAACTGTCATACCTGAGGGATCTCAGTGAAAAGTGGTGTCATAAATAAAAGAGCACATGACATTATAATTCCCATTACAATTCCAGATAACCCAGTTTGGGCACCACTCTCATTATTCACAGCTGACCTAGAAAAAGAACCTGTACAAATTTCTGAAATTTAATTCAACAAAACCAAGACTGTAATTTCATTGATATTAAACATATGGTAGGGAACTATGTCAGCTATGCCAGTTTGTTAGGGAAGAACAGTATATCTTACCTGTTGAAGGGTATGAGGAGAAGAAAGACCCACAAATATTTGCCACACCAAGACCAAACAACTGCAAGAAAAAAGTAGATTATGCATGAATAATGAAGCAATGTATTTTGTAGCTACACTTGAAGCTTCTAAATTACTTGAAAAAATATATATTTCAAGTGCAACTTAGCAATAAAAAAAAAAACACTACAAAATCTAGGTGGTGGTTGATATAAGAAATATAATTGTCACATAAGTAGTCAGTGATGAAAAGTTTAGAAGTTATTATAAATGATTTTTACTTTAAATAAGTTTTTCTCCTTTTATTGATACATAAATAACCCAAAAAATTTCAAGTTACATGGACTTGCATGCTCCAAATCTATATTCTCTGAGATCAATACTCTCTAACTCATTAGTCTTTTTGTAAGTCTTTTTCAACTGTCTACACCAACCTTGAAGGTAAGCATCTGTAACGAAAGAAAGGGAGACAAAAGAAGGTGCATCTAGCCAAGGTTTAAATTTGTTGGTTTCAGTACAAGGAATGGTCTTGTTTTAGCATCTACTTGCATTGACACACAATACAGTTCAGCAAGGGTCACACTATGTTGGCCTACTCTTCTTTGTTTTACACTTTCTTTCTTTTGCTTCCTCCTATGCTTCTGCCCTGTTCCTCATCATCTTAAGCCTCCTCTCTCTTCTCCTTATTCTATGTTGTCTCTTTCCCTAGCCAAGAGAGGATGAAGAGAATGTTAGGACCAAAAGATTTCATATATCTCCACAATAATATGATATTGTCCATAAGTCCTCGTAGATTTGTTTTTGGGAGCTTCCAAAAAGGCCT
>JBAMIE010000029.1:7845154-7869597 GCA_037177295.1 Kaempferia parviflora | reverse complement strand
AATCGGATTCATTGTCATCCTACACGAAGTTGGATGGGGTAGAAAAGTGTCCCTATGATATATCATAGCGGGTCGGGTTGGTCAGAAATAGCTCGAATCCGGCATCGTGGCATTCTTCCTGTTCTCAGCGGCGGCCTGTATTGTCCCTCGTTTCTTTGTTTCGCGTCGCCGTTCGCCGCCGCCGCTGGTTGATTTGAGGATCCACGCTAAGGCTTTGATTTTGTTGTTTCTGTTTTTGTCTTCGAATTTAATCGGCGATGAAGTTTCTGGATTGGTACTTGAAGATTGGCGCGGTATCGGCGCTGATCGGAGCGTCCATGGAGGTATTCATGATCCACACTGGTTTCTGTAAGTTGTCATCCTTCTTTTTCTTCCTGTACTGTTCTCATGCATTTATTTGATGTATTTTGTGGTCTTCCTGCACTTTGCTTTACCCTAGTGGTGGAAATCGTGTAGCCTCTCTTTTCCTAAGCTCCTTGTTTTTTCCCCTCCACAAGGGGAATTTCCTGCACTTTAGGAATGTGAATCTGGAGAAAGTTATTGTTTGATTAGTTAAAGTTGTCCTTTTTTATGTTGGTTACAAATTGAATTCCTTTGATGAAGGCGATCCTGGAATTGGTTTGGGGTGGATTAGGAGTAGGGGCGTTAAACTTCTGAAAACAAGTGCATAGTGAGGGTAACTAGGTACACCTCTATCGTATGAATTGACCATTGTTCTGGTTTTGGCAATGCATTCAGGAGCTTACTCTTCCAGAGAACCTTTTATATAGCAAAAGAAACGTTAGGGTTTGATTAATTCCTAATGTTTTATTGAATTAGGAAGTCCCTTGGGGGCTTACCTTGTCTTATATCTAAAATGAATATTGGGTTCCATAGAGGTTATCAAATCTTATAGTGGGGATCTTTTACTCTAGCTTTCATCTATAGCTTGTGCTCTGGTTTGGATTTGTATCAAAATTCCTAGTACAATAATAGTCGTTTTCATCTGTTGGATTTTTAATTCCAAATTTGGCTTGCCAATCGAAGCTGTGATTAGTTAGTTAGCACAAGTGCTATAATTAGTTGCATTCATTACATAATTTTATTCTGATCTTCATATTTTTCTTAATGAATCCTATCCCAATGTCTAAAACAACTAATTTATGCTAAAACTCTGAATCGTTACCCAATATAGTCAAGCATACTTCCCTTGGATCTATCATTAGTGTGCTCCATTATTCATGCCATATCTCCAAATTTGCTTATTCAGCATCTAATCTATATGGTATGCTTGAACTATTAATATCACCCTTTATCCTGAGTTTGATGATTTTATCTGTAGGCTTTAAACTGGTTTAAGTTTAGGTTTACTAGGGTAAACATGGTTTTAGAAATCCCTTCCTTGGTCCCCATATGCAGCCGCCTAAGTCTGCACATGTATAAATAAATACTTTATATATATATATATATATTTCACTGCATATGCCTTTGCAAATTGCATATGCGCCGTGTACTGATCTTGCATACTTTCTTGAAACCTTAAGGGTCAATTCAATAAATTTAATTATGATGGGTGATAATTAAGTATACAAACTAATTGAGTTATATATGCAGTCCTGCTAGTGAATGAGAATTGGACTAATGTGGATTAAGAATTGTTTAGATTTGCTACAAAATTGAAAACTCAGCTATCATAATTATTTTTTGAACTTCATGCTAGATGCCTAGTTCCACTGAAAGCCAAAACCTCTTGCTGGAATTAGTAATTAACCGATTTTTTTGTGCTTTCAAGTGAGGAAGTGAGCTTAATGATGGGTTGCCACAAAAGGCAGTGACACACAGTCACTCTGTCAAAGAGGAACTATTGCTACCTTTCTTGTATTGGATGAGATGACTCATGAGGATTTATTCTTGTCACCTGTTGAAACCCAGGTTAGGCCACTGATAGGGTTGGTGTGCAACTTATGATGAGACAAACTAACGGTGTCTTTGTTATTTCACTCGTGATGTCCCAAACACTAACATTATAGTTTGACAAATCATTATTCTGAATGCAAGGAGAATAATCCTAGTCAAGCAAGAAGTGATGTTGTTGCCTTTACCGAGTAAAGCTAGCTAATTGTTTCAAATGGACTTTGCATGAAAGAGCAATATATGTATGAGCCTTTAGAGTCACATGAATCATTGGAGGAGCAGTCAATAGGTAAACATTGATTGATGCTGCTTTTAATTGATTCCGAGTACATATCACGGAGTCCCTCTTTCTTGTCGCACTTTTTTATGTGTGCACAACTTCAGAAAGGTGTGAATTTCACATGAAAATTTATGTCATGGACTGCAAGACGGGAGCAATCAATCTTTAATTCATGGTCCATGGACATTCTGTTACCCGAAGAAGAGGCTGTGCTCAATGGATCTTTTCAGTCTTCTTATATCCATTAACCAAAGAATTTGCATGAGATTTCTACTACTAGCTTTAGTTATCAATCTGTTGTTTTTGCAAACTCAAATATGGTTCTTGGGCAATCTTTCAAGGAAGATCAACTGAATGGAATGCCTCTTACACTTGAGTATCCACCAAGTAGTGCATTGACAATTCATCCTGTATAAATTCTAGCTCTGGATACTCACTTAAGATAGATACCACGCAAACATTGAGACAGTAGCGAAATATCTCCAATTTATTAATTTTATCATGATCATGAGTACTTTATGCCATTTTTGTATTGTAGGAGGTTGTGAAGTTGTGGTTGCTGTAACCGCTGTGTTGTAGCTCATTAATGCTCAAGCAAACTAGTCTGTTTACTCATTATTTTTCGAAAATGGTTTGAAAATTTAGTGTAGCATCCATTGTGCTTGCTCGTTCATCATCTTAGCTTTCCCAAATCGTATTTTTGGGATTCACCTGGGATTCACCCAATACGAACAGATGTTTTTTTTTCCATATGCACCTCTGTTAATTATTTGATATATAATCATTCTATATGCTCTTCCTTATTGGCCAGATGACAAGGTCACCGTTCTAGAGTCCGAAAAGCGAGCGTGGGAGAGCACTCCGGAGGCTCAAGCAATTCGAGATGCTCTCAATCCTTGGAGAGAGCAGGACGATGCAGCAAGAAAATCCTCATGAGATGGTGGTGTTAGTGCCATACCATCGAAAGAAACCCAAACTTGGGGAGAACCCTTGACGAACAAACTCGGGATCTTTTCTTTTTGGCTGTTATTTTGCATTAGAACAATACAAATCTATTTTCTTTCTTTTTTTTTTTTTCCTGAATTCAAAAGAGTATTTCCCCTCTTGAAATGGACTCTTGTACAACTGAAACGATGTAAGCTTTGAGCCTTTATCCTACCATCATTTAAGGCTGTAAAATATATATTTTGTACAATAACTGCGTGACCCAAATTTTATTTGAAGATCTTATCAAGTTGCTGATAACAGCGGAGGAAACTGTTAATTCTGTCGAACAAAATTAATACATAAGCAATTTTAGATCTACTATGCATATTTATGAGCCCGGGGTTCAAATCTCACCCAAGGCTATTATGCTTGGGGAGTTTGAAAATTTTGTCAGCATTTATACAATCAAGTTACTAATTTACTCGCGACATTTGCTCTTACGAGAATAGCATGTAATTTCAGAGCAAGCAACCAAACACGAGTTTGATTCAACAAAAACTATCTATTTCCTTCCAAAAGCATTGTACCAAATGCCTAAGAGCAACATCAAGATATCAAAATGCACTCAGGCCTGCTAGATCAAAGACTAAGGTCTAACTAAATGCATAAAATTTAACATCACAGATGGGAAACAAACACGAGTTTGATTCAACAGATAGATTATAGGAATAATACCATGCCAAGGACGAAGTGATAAGTGCCATCCTTCAGATTAACTATGTGACATTAAATATGTCAAGAGAAGCTTGAAGCTAAAACCATTTACTGAGGCCTACAACCAACATTAAATATTTACACGTCAAACAACACTTAAGGAGTTTTAAGGATCACCGAGCACAGACAAAAAGGAAGGAGAATGGCAGGTTAATTCAACTTGGGTATCCATCAAAAAACAGAATCTGCAACCTGCAACACTGGCAGCTGATATGAAACACCAAAACTACTAGTAAACATGGGACTTAGCTTTTAGAGATGTAAACCCACAGTGAATACAGAGACGTGATGCGTGTCCAAATGAATGATGATTCTCATCCTGTCATTCTCATAGAAATCTGCAAAGGTACCAGATTCAGATAATTGCCGTGCACTGAAAGATGCTTAGTAAGCTATAAAGGAGTAAGCCAACATCTATTGTATTATGCATTGTCTGGTATCAGTAGAGAATACTAGGTGCAGATGCTGTATCCAACTCCCAACAACCATTAAGTTTCCCTCCTCTCTCATTTGTCAGTTTGAATGAAGGTATCCTATGAGAGAATCTAACAAATTCACAAACAAATATGTCCATGGTCCCAGCTCTTGCTTCCACGTCGTATTTGAAAACAGCTCTGTAACCATTTACCTTCGTTAAAGTTCTGACTTTAATGGCCACATCAGTACATTCACAAATCTCTACCACATCATATTCACATTTCTCCCAGTCTGATCGTCTCCATCCAGCATGCCAATTCTTATATACAGCCCAAATCTCACCATGACAAGGAAGAATATCATACATGTCCTCAGCATTTGGTTTGGCCCGTACAATATGAGAAAAAATACCTGTGTTGTCAAATTCCACAATACGATGATGCTCCACTTTAAACGTTCCACAGGAGATTTGCAACCCCTCAGTTGTCCAATGTTGCTGCTCTGCTGTCATAAGGCAAGCTTCGAGCCATGCAACATGCACTTTATGATCTAGCTCAACTTTCTTTACCAACCCATAGTAATTGGGATACTTATCAACATCGCTATATAATGCCCAAATCTGACCACATTGGACATTTTCAAATGTCCTTTCATCATCAAAATTATGGAATTCTGCACCAGGATATTCAGAAATGTTTGGAGATGAAATAGTAGCCAAATTTTCATTTTCAGAAGCATTGATGTGCCCAGTACCCAACTCATCTTTCTCAACTGTATCTATCTTAGGCTCTTTTGTATAATTTTGGGCATGCCTCAAATCTTGTTGCTGCCTTTCACCTGCTTTATATTGTTCCATGTCATCAATACCCTTTACAATGTCCGGGGGAAAGTTCTGAATTATGCTATTCTTTGTTCCCTGTACTCCACTGCTTCCAGGCTTCTCATAAGTAGTGGGTTTGATGCCTGAACTGCTAGGTTCATTCAAATTCCCAGTTCTGCTTCTGCCACTGCATGGACTTACAGAAGGAAATAACTCCAAAAATTTGGTAGGAAGAGATGCAGGATCAAGTTCCAGACACCCTTGAGGAATACCTTCTCTTTCAGTTCCAGTCAACCTGTGAGAAGGAACATTATGAGAAAATCTCAGAATTTCATCTGGTGCTATTACATATGAAGCTGCAACCTTCTCTTCTGATCGCATGAACAGGCTCACAAAACCATCTATTTTTACCAAGGGTGTTACTCCAATTCCAGTTCCTGCTGCAAAGTCTGAGAGAATTTCTACAACTTCATATTCATAAACTCTCTGTTTGTCGGCATCAGAGCTCCACCCGATATTCCAATTCTTGAAGAGAGCCCAGACCTCCCCCTTTCTCGGATATATATCATATGAGTTCCTTTTTTTTACTTTTTCCAAAGATACAGAATGAGAAAACATCAACTGGTCTTCAGAGGACTCTGTGGAACCTAGTATGTAATTCCCACAAGCAATTGGCAATTGTTCAGAACACCACGTACTCACAACATCATTCAAGGGATTACACTCAAGCCAAGTAAATTCTATCTTGAAATGTGTGTTACAAACTTGATGAATTTGTGCATAAAACCGAGGCATCCCGTCAACATTATCATAAAGAGCCCATATCTGATCAACCACAAACTGACTTGCGTCTCTAAGCTTATCAAAGTCAAAAAATTCAGGGTCGGGATACGAGAATGAACCATGATCAGGTGTGGCCATAGTGCTAGATGCATTAGGAAGCACTCTTTCAGACCCTGACTTCCTTCCAGTGTCTATATTGACCTGATTACTTGCATTTGCCTGTTCCCCAAAGGATTCATCTTTGTTGTTGTTCATGAATTTTTCCTCAGTGTAATCATTGGCATTAAATCCAGGAATAACTTCATCAGAACTTCCTGATGGCTTGCCTCTCGGCTTCTTATAACCAAGAGAAGTAGCAAAATCATTGGCATCTTCATCACTTCCAACTTCATTATAGTTGATATTCTGCTTGTGCCTTGTTGACCGTCGGGTTGGTGCACATGATGAAGAAAAATGCTGAGTTTGAGGGACATTTACCTGAACAGTCTCATCTTCACTATCACTACTAGTAGTGTCAGATTCACTAACCTCTACAACCACCTTCCTGCTTCTCTTCTGATTAGCCTTAGCCGTTGGAGGTTTGGGAGTCTTAGCCGTTGGAGGTTTGGCATTCCTCCTTGCATCACCATTATCATTAACCTTATTTCTTTTCACATTGGGTTGTTGACCTCCATGCTCAACGTGGCTATATGGTCCCCCATCAACACTTCCCTTAAACCCCCTAGTAGAAGAGGCATTTCCAGATTGACTTGGCTGGTTGGTATTATTTGTCTGCTGAGGCACATGAGGATTAAAGGTGTTCCGTGGTTGGCTAGAGTTTACCCTAGTTGGTGCAATGCTTGCACTTAGATCATATGCAATGAAAGTTTTCAGACAGTTTTGACAGTGGAGGGACTTATGCAATATGTTCTTGTAGTACTGGTATCTCATGCCACAAACAGGGCAAATTGTCCAAAAAGTCTGATTAGTAGCAAATGCTGAAGGTTGTTGCTGCTGATTATGGACGCCACTAAAGTTCACAGTAGCAAAATTATTCCTAGCATAATAGTCCTTCATCTGTGGAGCGGGTTGCCTGGATGGGTCAAATCTTGGGGAAGCCTTCCTTTTCATATCATAAAGATGTCGTTTTGCCTTATCAGACAGAACAACATTTGCTTCTCCAATTAGTTTGAAGGCAGCCTCAGCACCTGCAAATTTATTCTTATCAGGATGAAGTAGAAGCGCAAGCTTTCTGAACTGTTTCTTGATAGAAGAATCATCCACTGTTGTCTCCAGTTGCAGAATTCCATACCAATCCATCTCTCCTCCAACTTTAACTTCGGCAGAGCAATGAACTTCACAAACAGTAAGCATCTGAGCGAGATTCTCAAGCTCTGGGAAGATATTCTGAGCTTTTTGAACAATCTTCTGTGCACCAGCAAAATCTTTATTTTGCATCTTCTTTTCAGCAATATCCCTGGCTCTTAGAGCCTCTTCCTTATTGCACTCCATTAAATATTATTATGATCAAATATATTTGTACAACAAGAAGATAAGTTTCTTCACTTGAAATGTTTGCAACAAAAGGATCCTGCTTCCTATGGAGCTCATTTTATGCAATGATATAGTAGAAAATGAATAAGCATCCTATTTTGAATCCTTTCATCAGCAACTGATTCTTTAGAAGAACATAATAAAACAACATTATTCACTGGCTCTCCGCGAAATAGAAATACCTGCATAACAACATAGGCTATTAAAATCTTTCCGATGTAAGCAACACTATGGCAAAGGCAAGGGCTTCCTTAAAGGGCCAACAAATAGGCATTGAAATTTAGAAAAACACACTTTAAAGTTATTTAGGTGTGGCAAATTTACTATAAAATAAGAATACTCATTCAAATGCATGTTCTTATATTTACAAAACATAGAAAAACAAAAGCACTTTGATTGCCAATATACTTTATTTTATCATTTTACATCCATTAACCCTTTAAAGACTTGCTGAATTTTTTTCATGTGTAAACGTCTAAACATCTTTTAATGTAAAAATTTTAGTACAATTTTACATCAATTGATCATTTTGTTAATTTGATTAGCATATCATCATTTTCACTCCATCAATGTGATGATCTTGTAGTTGGGTATTTAATATCACTAGTTCAAAGTTTCAGAATGGAGACATGCCACCCACTTGAACATGGTCATACTCGTTATTGTTAGTCAGTTTAGATGTAAATTATAATTAAAAGAACAACTGGAACTTGTCGTCATCATTAACCTAGTTGTGGTAGGTCAACTTTAGTATGATGCTTGCTTATGTGAAAAAAAATCAAGTAGATAACCAATTGTCACAATAACTCAGTCTACTAGAGGGGCATTAATACAAAGCCATCAGTAAATGATAATATTGGAGATCTAAAAACAACTTTTACAATTCATGGTAATGGATTTTGTTAAACCAACATGATAATCTTAAATGCCTGGTAATTTTAATAAGAGTTTCATGTGAATCAAACAAATTAAACCTACTTCCAGTCATATATATGGTAACATGACGTGAGGTAACCTTACATGCTACACATACTAAATGGATTCGACATCGATAACCAAACTCTCCAAATACCTATTTAGTGGAAATGACCATGGTTTAGAATCTCTAATTATGCCAGGTGTCATGGTCAAACCATATCATTTTGATAAATTACTGAAACTCAATATTACTCAACACAGGGAATGTCTCTTGTGCCATTGTTTCAATTATGTTAATAAGCATCATGTCATGCCAACATTCAACACCTCTTGGCAAATAAGGTCGAGATGAATTAAAATAATATTATTATCTTTTTTCTTCTTCTTTATCACCTTCATCTTACTGGCACCATACATCAAAATGTTAGCACGATAGCGAAGCAGTATTATCTCAGTCAAAGATCAAAACTTTGGCACGAATCAAGATTTTGAACCTTAGTTTTGACAAACTTTGGTTGATAGGAAAAACAATGGGTCAATTCACTCTCGAGAATCATAGAAACACTAATATCAGCTAAAGTAAAGATATTGGAACTTACATGATATATTGTAGACCTAAGAAAACAAATCAATCTAAAAAATGAAAATAATTCATGGCCATCAAAAATAAAAGCCAGGATCCAACAAAATGTAAGTATGAAACAAATGATAGGCAACCTTCTTCACCTTCTTGCAAGTAGAAGTCCAAAGCAGGTTAAAAATCTCAAGCAATCTATCTGAACTTTCTACTGAAAATCTGCAAAAGCACCAAGGATGATTCAATCAAACTGTCACTGACCCCTCAGAAAACGTCACAAACCGCAAATCAATATTTTGAAATGGCATTCGTATAAAAATGTCCCAATCCCCATCTTACTCACACTGAAGAAATCATTGTCCAAGAGATCTCAACGATCAAAGAAACACTAAGTCTGCAAAACAGCACGAATCTACCATGGTATAGCAAAACGAATGCGTATCAAGGAGAAATTATCGAATAAACAATGTTCTAGTTACATCAGAACCCTAAAAAAGGCATAGTAACCACGGACAAGCCATAATCACAAATCCCATCGACCAAGACGAATGATAAAACCCAAACAACAAACTTTGCCTACGGGATCACCAACTGAGCTCGGGAGGAGAAGATTTACCCAGGATGCCCTACGCCAGGTTAGCAGCGCGCGCGAGGGCCAGGAACTCGAGGGCCCTGACGAGGATAGAGAGAGAGAGATAGCAGTCCAAAGAGAAGCGAGCTCGAGGCCCGACGATGCGAAACCCGCCGGAACCGCGTGCCGCACGGCGGTTTCGCTGGTGGTCGTCGGCAAGTTCAGGAGGGAGAAGGAATCGGCGTCTTAAGTTATCGTGTTCATTGGTTTAGGAATCGCAGTAAATAGCCGCAATTTCATCTATTAAAATAGGAAATTTTGTTAACCTTCGATTATGATTATAGCCTTAAACCAATGAAAGTTCATATTAGTAATTTTGCGGAATTTATTTCTGCAACATAAGAAATCAGTGTTAAATTAGATTATTTAAAAATATTGTTAAAATTTTCTAATTCGTTAAAATTTTTTAATTCTTTTTAGTTTCTATTGAATATTTATATAATATTTTTTACATTTAAATAAATATATATTTTTTCATATTATTACATATTAAGCTAACATTTATTTTAAAATTCAATATTTTTTATAATCCAAATATTTAATTTTTCTACAGGATTAATCCGATAATAACAAATAGATGTTGACAAACGAGTCAATATCACAAGTGATTCAAACACCACGAGACATATATCGTAGCTATGAGAATGAGAGAATCAACTTTCACTTCCTTCGACTAAATTAACAATAGGAATGTAAATGAATTACACATTCATTCACAAATTTAGGGTTAAATTCAATAAATCTGATTTATATTTGTTCAATTATTAAAAATATATAAAATGAATAAATTTAAATACTAATAAACTCAATTAATTAACATTTATAAAGGATATTCATGAATAACTCATGAACAAACTTATTTATTAACTTATATAAAATTTAATAATCGAGCTCCATGAGAATCTTAAAAAATATTCATGAACAAGTAAATTTTTAATAATCAAACTTAACAAGCATACATGAACTTGTGTCGTCACATTATTGTGATTGCTAATCGTGTATTCTTATTCAGTAAATTTTCTATTACTGAAGAAGACTCATTTGTTTCGGGGCCAATCGGCCATGGAGTCGATCCTCAACGTGATCAAATGGATGGCCGCATTGGCCGATGAGAACGCCCCATGGAAGCTCTCTCGGAACGAAACTTGGCTCTCCAAATCTTTCGCCATCTTGAGCAATATCTCGCCCAGCTCCGACCGCCGCTCCATCAGCGATTCCAGGTACGATCTCGCCGCGACGTTGCTGATTTCTACGTTGGTCTCTTCGGGGCAGTATTCGTCGTCCAACCACCTGTGCAAAGCGGCTCGGAGCCACTCCGATTCCTGAAGAAAGTAGAAAGAAAACGAAGAAGAAGTCCCTGAAATTTCGATCAGATGTGGTAGGTATCTCATTCATCTAAGCGAAGACAAGAACATCGATTTTTCATGATTAGGGCAGACCTGTAGGGCAATCGATGGGGTCAGCCAAGCGATGGGAACCTTGAGTTCCTGGACCGGCGACTCCTCTTCCTCCTCCTCCGGGGCGTTTTCGGCGGCGGATGCAGCGAGGCACGGCGGTCGGTGTTGAAGGAAGCTGGGTCGGAGCCGTCCGAGTATGTGGAATTGGGGCTTTCGGGAGGCGATAGAATTGGTAGGAAGAGAAGAGAGCAGAGAATGATTATTGGAAGACGGTGTGAAGGCGAGGAGGCTTACGGTATGCGACAGGGACGCGAAGCTGGTCATCGTTCAGAGCTCTGAGTGATAGACAGTGCTCGGAGTACACTCGGAGTTGTACTCCACTCGGGGCAGCGATTATAAGGAAAAATAAGTCGGGAGCTTTTCCCCCCATTTTTGTAAGATAATCTGTATATTGTTTTATATTTTAAAAAATATGTAATTATTTAGTTGATCTGTTATTAAAAAAAATAAACTATCGTGTCTCGGGATGCTTGAGAAATTACATCCCTGTGCCCTAGATCCTAACGCCACACAAAGCACAACAAATTTGAGTTAAAAGTGCAATAACCCATTTGTTTACAACAAAATCAACCAGAAAGAGGCACGGAAAGCAACACTACTTTTAGACTGCGTGATAATCCAAAAGGAGAGTACTGAATAAAGAGTTCTACATCATTAAGTTCGCATTCCGCAAGGCAAATGTTTACCCTGTTTATTTAACACTATTCTGATACCAGGTAAAGCAAAGTTCTAAGACAGACTGACGGAGTAGCTGGAAAAGGAAATGATAGCTGCAACACAACGCCATAAGGGATTTTCATTGCTGACAGATTTTGGGAATACGAAACTCAACCTTGAAGCCCAATGATACCTAAGAAACAAACAAGAAAACAAGAAAATTGTGTTAATAAGTCTCAAAGTAGGAAAACTTGGACTCCCAAGTTATCGGCAAAGGAATGGATAGACAACAGAAGATGAATATCAGCTGAAATCGAAGAATCAACCCACCGCAGGCAAGTCTTCCGCCAGCATTTCCAGTGGTCTTGCTCAGCTCATGCCCACCTAAGAACACAAGAAGGCTTGTTAGAGCAGATTTGATCCTATGAGTAATGTGACCCGGAATTAACACGCTTTCTAGTTAGATTGCTAATGCGAGAGATGTTATTAGCAAATTATGCAGCCTGAGTCAGATCAATCAACCAAAATCAAAGTACAAATTCCAAGTGTTATTATAACAGGCAATAATAATGCCAACACAACGATTTGCTTTATCAGTGACTAATAAATCAAGAGAGAACCTTCTTCCTTTTTTTTTAAATGTAACGTACATGAGCTTGGATTAAATTAGATATCTATTAATGGAAGAAACATCAAGTATGAATTATATAAACATAATTATCAAGACAGAAAGTTTAATGAAGATATACTGAAATATACTATCATCTTATGAGATGATGCAAACAGCATTGAGCAACGAAGTGGCAGAAAATCGATTGGTATTGTAAAGTAGGTGTGTATTTTTTATGGTATCTACAGGTTACATGGGGAATCAAACCATAAGTTTTAACTTGAATCAGACAGACACAACATGATCTCTAAATAAGCTAAGCAAATTAAGGCAGCAACTAAGCATAAAAAAACAAACAGTGGTGTCTGAAAACTATCCTACAGTGAGAAGATAAATACATCAGTTTAAGTGAAAGTAAAAATTCAAATGGCAAACTAAGAGAAATCTAACAGCACAAAATGATTTCCAAAATAGCATTGGTGAGAGTTTCACAAAAGATGCTTGTTTAGTAAATGATTCATCAGCAACGCTAACTCAAAAAAACAGGATACATGTGATATCATGTACGTCAGGAGCGATTATTGTTGAGCAGGTAAGAAGAGGATAATGGATTAGGAACATGGAGGATCATTGGGTACAACAGCCTATCTTGGCACATGTTTATCTTGCAAGTGTTTAAATGTAACTTCTATATTCACAAGACATGTTGGTCCCAACTATTTAGGTTGGCTTCATGAATCTAGTTGTTTCGTTCTCCTTTAGCATGTGCCTCCGGTTAGGAAGGCAAGTTGCAGCAGAGAGAAATGAGGGTAGGGGAAGAAGTTAATACAGAGAGGATAAGGAAATTAATATGAAAATTAATATGGATAAGGATGTTAGTATTTGATACAACTATTATACTTCGAACGAGAGGCCCATTTAGCTTGATTTTGATGCTCCATCCTTTTTTATGAAGAGGATGAGTTGCACGTGTGAGCATGGAGGTTTATATGATATTCAGTGTAGAATTTTCTTGTTTATATTGATGGAAAGGCTATTGTTATTTATTTTCTTAACTTTCTTTTGATGATTATGAGACTAATACTTAACTTGATTCTTTGGGACCAAAAAAAAAACACAATTAAATGGTGTTTTGTTTTTATAATAAATTATTCTTGTTTTGTTTACTACTAGTGTGTCATGCTCTTGTATCCTATGAATCTCAAACATGGATCTCTTACAAGCATTTTCTAGTGTCTAGCTAGAACAATGGGGAGAGGCTCACCTAGGGCATGATAATTATTTAGGTCTATCCACCTTTTTCCATTAACCATTATAATCAATTTAACTATTTTATCACTAGAATTTAGTAGTCAGCTTTTAACATGTTTGTGTCGTCTGAACCTATTTGGCCTCGTTTTATCATTCATAGAGTTACCACCTAATTGTCTTTAGATAGTATTTTTTTTTGTCTTATATTCTAGTAATGTCTCACATCCATCCTAGCATTCTCATTCTTCTTACATTTTTTTTCTTGTGTGCATTGTTTCCTAACAATCCAACACTCTAATCCACAAAGTATAGTTCCTTGTAATGCGAGGGGAGTTATGGGCACGCTGAACTTGCTATGCCTACCAAAGACATTGGCTTTGTTTGAGCACAAACTTTTATGGTTATCAAAATAGACTTGCATACCATGAAAGATAATTCACAAGGGCATAGAAAATGTTTCAAATAATTAAGATAGAAAAAAAAAAAAAAAAGAGAGAATTGCTCCACATGTTTGTACTGCAGCATACAGAAGTAGCAGAATAGTTTAATAACATAGTTTTCAAAGTGGAAGTAATCTCAGGCAATGGCGGACAAAGATAATGAGCTAATAGAACAAGCAGTTAGCACAAATATTAGGAAACGAAGCATTACCCTTGCCCAGATCATCAGGATCAGCATGGACAACAACAGCTCTCCCAATAATGGAATTGGGTCCCGAGAGGGGAATCTATTTGCATTGATAAATACAATAATCTCAGTATTCCATACAATTTGAACCAAAATAGTAGCATAATAATTAAATTGTTTTTTGCTGTAATACAAAAACTAATCAAGGATGCAGCATGTCACCTGGCTATCAACAACTGAGACAGTAACAGTACCTGAAAATGGTAATAAATCAAAACACTAGGATTAAAAAAGTTGATCAAGCCATAGATGGATTTTTTTTCTGTTTGGAGAAAAAAATTATAGCAAATAATAGGTAAAAATAGATAACAAAAATAACATCACGAGCTAATGATAAAGCTATTTACCATCCTCGCCAGCAGTGGCATTGCCTAGATCACCAGCATGTCGGTTTTCATCTTCAGGAGCACCATGTTCCTTTCCAGCAGGATTAAAATGAGGCCCTGCAGTATACAAGAGCATGACTACATAATCAGTAATTTAATCCTTTCAATCAGAAACTTGCAACCCAGTAGATCGCCATGAAGGAAAAGGAAAATAATTTTACCAGTTGACATGCATCCATTGGTGGTGTCTCCAAGAGCATGCACATGGAAGCCATGAAGCCCAGGCTTGAGGCCAGTGATGGATCCGGTGACGGTGGTTGGACCTATCAAAGAGATTTACATCCCAAAATCAGATCGGATCACAAATTCACAGAAAAATCAAAATGGTCGAAACCCTAGATCTGAAAGGAATTTAGCATTCCACAAATAGCATTTCAAGAGATTTCTCACCATCTCCTTCCTGGACGAAGTAAATTGTGCCCTTAACACCCTCACTGTTACCCAGGACAGCAACAGCCTTCACCATTTCCTTAGGTGTTCTACACATCAGACATCAAACACACGGTTAAAGACATCATTAAATGTCTCAAAATAAGTAGCATCGCCACTAGATGAGAAGCAATCGATCTCGTCTTCCAAATACGAAAAGGAACGCAACTCAACAATCGCTTCGATCAGACTAAACGCGAAACAAATACCATCAAACTCGAGTCGAATTCAGCTCTCGCTCCATCATAGATGGAGAACCCATCAAATCTCAGTAGAAAACTCCACTTGTTCTTCACCAAATCAAATCAGCCGCATAAGTTAAAATCAAGCAAAACAAAAAAAAAAAAAAACAAAAAAGCGATAAAACCTAAGGATCGAAAACAAAATAACAATACGATGGAAGACAAATTTCAGATCGGAAAGTAAACCTTTGATAAATGGATCAAACTATAGGGGGAAAAGAAATGAGATTTACCTCAGGCGACCCCTGTTTTTTCCGAAAGATTGGAGATGGGAGCGAGAGAGAAGGTTCGGTGAATCAGCGAGTGGAAACCAATCGCCATTAAATAGAAAAAGCACAACCCAACGAAGTCTAACTCGAGGACCGCTGATCACTGGAACGAGTTTATCCGAGAGGAGATAGGCTAACCGTCGGTAAGCGTAACGATTTATTAACAGCATCCCCACGATGCTTGGCAGGTAATTCCTTTTTCTAAAAAAATTTATTAACTCATAACATACTTACATATTTAATCATTTTATATCTTTTATTTTTTATCACATCATATTTCAAAATTTTATAATATATCGGAGAAGGAGTTCACTTTTTTTTTCAAAAAGAAAAACGAAAAATAAAAGAGGGTGACTCACGGGCGGTCATCGTATTGCTAGATCGCGTTACTAATCAGGAATTAGCGGTGTGGAAGGAATCTTCCTCGGGTGTTATTTTTTATTTCGATTTTTTTTAATGTTCATTATTAAATTCTGGCACCTAAGAAAATTCTAGATGAGCCAACTACCCATTTTGGTCATAATTTTTTTTTATCTTTTATTCATTTTCGTTGTTGACAAAAGTGGAGTGGATCAAATGCTGCATTCAATCGTTGTTTAATTATGACCAATATAAATATTATCTTTGGAGCCAATAATTATAATCTGATGTATGATATGTATAATATATTTTTAGTAAAGTGTGATTATATATATGCCTCGTATTTTATAAAAAATATTATTATATGTCATAAATATAGTTAAATACTTTCACCGTCTTATAAGATCATCTATAATGAGATTACATATATGATAAAATTATTATGGTAAAAATTTAAAAGAGTTTCATGGACATTTCATATTAAAAAAATATCGAAACAACGTTTATTCTATTTTTTATTCTTAATTTTTTTTATTTTTATAATAATTTTAACCAAAATTAATATAACATATTAAAAAATAAAATAATTTTAATTAAAATCAATCAACCATTTTTTAAAATATATATATTTAAAAACTAAAAGGAAAAGTTTTTGAAGTGTTTTTTTAATAATAATTTCTTTATAAATTCCGCTTGAATAATTCAAAATATTAGAGTTTTTTTTATTCTTTTGATTTTTTATCCTTCTTTTTCTTTCAAAGAGATCAAAACTTCAATAACAAATAAATTCTACTTATACTTCAGAAAATAACACGGCAACATCATCAACCTGAATCAGAACATAAGCAACAAAGCTTTGTCTGAGAAATGGTTCAATACAATAGACGGATTAACCATCCGACATTCCTATTGTCTTCTCAAATTAAATAATGAAGTGTTTAACTTCAGATATGTAATTTGCAAACAAGAAAGTAGGTCTAGTAGCAAAGGCTAGAAGATCCTTATTTTTTTCAGGAAAAAATAGGCAATTATAATAAATACGAGCTCTAAATTACCACTTCTCAGTTTGATGATAAGACTAGTTTGAGTAGTAAAAAAAAGGCTTCTGATTCGCTGTTCAAGCCTCCTGATGGGAGCCGGCAAATCCAAGGAAACGATAAACAAGCTGAACTGCAGATTGGGCAAGACTATCAGCTGCTTCTTGTGTGGATGCCTCAGCATATACACGAACTACATCCTCTGTACCAGAAGGGCGAACGAAACATCGTCCACAGGGATACTTAGCTATCAATATCAACAAAAACAGAAAGTAAGAGGAACGAATAGATATGAGCTTAATTGGCACGTTGGTGTACTGCAGGAACTTTCATGGTTGCAATTTCTAACCTGTTTCCTCATCTATTAACTCTTGTAGGCCTGATGGCTTGACAACCTTTGTTTCCGCATTTGCAGTGACTACAGCATTTCGGTCAGCAACTTTGGCCTAAAATGTACAAAATATTGAGTGCTAACAGAAATAGAAGGTTGTTCTACTGGCATATTTGACAAAATAAAAACTCTGCAGTAGCTGATTTGCAAGAAGAAACCTAATGGATCAAACTAAATGAAGTATTGAATAACATTGGAAGAATTTAGAGAAAAGGCATTCATGAGATGACTTTCTGTATGAAACTTAAGCACCAACCTAATAGATCAAACTGAGTATTCAAGAACATTAGAAAGATTTGCAGTAGGCAGTTCAAGAGATGACATTTTGTATGAAATTTGTCTAGTGGTCCAAATGAAACTTTAACTAAAGATCCTGGTGCCAGCTTTGCGATTCCAGAATCATTAATACATTTAATTAGAAATGGTATCCACTTTCACAAAATCTTCTAGAGACCTAGTCAAAGAGCTCGATGCATTCCCATTTAGCTTACGTTCAGTCAGAGAAATATTTTTACCCTTGTTCAAAATTATGCTAGCTTGCTTTGATTGTGGCAGGGAAAAAAGGTTTTGCAATGCCAAAGAATTGGCATTTTCTATAATGCAAATTTTATATTCAGTTTTGTGACAATGTCCATCATTGTTTGTTTGCCAAAATGAATATTAAACCCAAGTTGGATTTTAGGGAATGAGGATTTCAACTGCTAGTATACTTAAATTGAGAATGTCTTCATAGCAAGAATAAATATTTACTCGTACACTTTATCTAATTGAAAACTGAAAGAGTCTCGTTAATTGAAAAGTATGTCATCCATCTGTGTGCAAGAGGATGCATGCTTCATACCTTTAGCTGTCTACTAGGCAGATCTTGATAAAGCTCATTCCATGCTTTGATTGACCATCCCTTGTATTGTAACACAGCTTCTACCAAGAGCAATCCACTAAGAGCATCACCTACTGCTTGATTGATCAACCGACTGACCTCCAACAATCTTAAACCAGCCTTGTGGCTTTCAGAACCTGCCAAGCAAGCAACAACGGTTACAAGAGCTCACAGAAATGATTATGCAGAAAGTAATTACTTTGTCAATGGACCTGAAGCAGTAGAAGAAAGTTCATCACTCCTAGCCTGCAAATGGGAGAGAAACTTTTCCGAGAAGAGTATTGTTCCATGCCCATTTGCCTCAAAATAGATTCCAACGTCAAATGTTGCAGCTTCCTTGTGTAGATATTTTACACCAGTAGGAGCAAGCACCACCTCTAGACCAAACTGCTTAAGATAAGCGGTTGAGGCACCATTTGCATATGCTGTCTGAACAACACCAAGACTTACTGCTTCTTTATTATCTAAACCTTGTTCATTGTAGAGGAAATCTAGTTGTTCCTTAATAAACAAAGCAAATAGGGTTAATATCTTATCTCCGTCAACAAGATCCACATTTTTGCTGCTTGCTGATGGTATAAAATACACAAGACGATCACCATCCCCATCCAGACTAGCACACCTGAAAAGCTACATCTGCCTAAGTAGTTGCCAATGAATTGAATAAAAAAAGAGCAAGGAGATAAATTGACATGAAAACATTAGCTAGAAGCATTACTTCATTCCTACATCGTCAGGACCAAAGCTAGATGGAATAGCTTTCTCCTTCTGCACGTAATCAGCACCACAACCTTCATTAAGCAGCCCTTCTCCTTCCTTACCTGTATTTCTGACACATATATCCAGCCCACTCAAAATTTTCTTCAGCTGTTGAAGCTTTTCTCCACCGACACCATTTGCTCCATCTACCACCAGTTTGGATTCCATAGTATTATCAGGAGCCAGGTCCACTAGGCACCTACATCCCAATATTTAAATTATTAATTAGTTCTACTAAAAGTTTAACATAAGGTGCTCCCAACTAACCTAAAAGATTTGGCTAATTGCTCCATGTAATCTGACTCTGATGACCTCGTGCCCTTATTTATGTTTCTAACCATCCAATGAAGTTGTGGCGTTGTCAAGATACCCATGTCAATCGCAACAGCACCAACTACAGAATTGATCCCCTTCACCCACACAAGTGCTAATTACATTATCGAACATATTAGCACTGTATAAATTGATGGTATCCGCAGTTAAATTAACAGCAAGTACCTGTTTTGCAGCTTCCAGGAGAGCATCTCCACTTGGTCTTGTATCTCTTCCTAACAATATGTTGGCCGATTGTGCTCCACCAAATGGTATGTTCTCCTCCTTAACAAACTGGATAACCAACTGAATACAAGAGGCATCACTTAGAGGAAGCATCAAAAATACAAAATACAAAACCAAAAATGATACTTTGCAAGATGGCAAGCAGCAATGAAGAAAAGAGAACACAAAACTTGCTAATTGAAAGACAAATTAGCATAAATGCAAAATTTAGCATGTCAGAGGTATATGCTCACACCAGGGTGCAATGGAATAAAGTACTAACTTGGAGTAAATGCTCAGGGTCTGGGGCATTGACAAGGGCATCAGCGAATGGCTCCCACTGTTGTATCATCATCCCACCATCAGGATCAGCAATCTTCACACCATTGTCTGAGATGGGGTTGTGGGAAGCGGTAAGCATCAGGCCAACTGTGGATCCAGTCTTGAGTGACCTCAATGCTGCCAAAATGCCAGCTCGAAAGACGGTCGAAGCCAATATTGACCCCTCTGAACGAAATCCAGCAGTTCCATATGTAAATCGCACACCTAAGAGTCACAAACAAGATCAATGTGAGCTAAAGAGAATAAACAAATATTGTAAAAAGATCAGTTAGTGACAGATGAAATACAAACCATGAGGAAGTGGATACCGAGAGACATAATCCAGTACAATAGGGTGTTGCTTCTCATGTGTCATTTCTATGTGGCAAATCTGCACAATGGACTCAAAGAGGCTATTATTTATTTGGGAATAGAGAAAATCATCTTAGACTCAATCCAAAACCACCAAATGCAGTCACCCTTTAGCCCTACTACCACTAGGGGAACCAGCATTTTCCCTTAAATAAGATGCCAAATAAATATGAAATAATTTTTTTTTAACAATTCAAAAATCAACACAACATAAAATAGTTCAATAATTATTACTTCTTTCAAAAAAAAACTTTAAATTTATCAAAGCAAATAACAAGGATCCTCTGTGAGTATTTATATTCTAAAAACGTGTCATTATTATTTTGTTCCAACAAATTACCTTTCCATGTTCAACTAACTATATTACAAAATAACCATAGCAATCTCTGCTCATTATACAATTCTAACTCATTTTCATTCATCCTCATTCAAAAAGTCCAATCAAGAGGTAAAAATGCAAATCCAACCCAATGCTAAACCCAAGTACAAGTAATCTCTACTTTAGAACACCAAGGTAAGAAAAAAACTAGTGCTTTAATAAAAAAGCATTCAAAACATTTGTATGCATAGATTGACAATATTAATCTATTATCACCATTGTAACTTTCATCTCAAGATAAAGCCATCAAAGCATATTTGTCATCTTAAGAAATATGAAGAGATTTATCAGAGTTACACCTAGCACCTAATTTGATCTCACTAAACGGCGAGTGGCAGTGGCATGAGGGAAATTTTATGGGGTTTTATTTGATTGATGAAGAGAATTAGGGTTTGAGAGAATAAGAGGTAGCATAGTGTTGACGGGGAAGAAGGCACAGGAAAGAGAAAAACGTGATGGGCCTTAAAGCTCCATGAGGCAAATTACCGAACCACTTAGTAAAGTTTCTGAAATATCCAAATGACCCTAGTTTCAAATTTATCACATATCTCATCTCTATTTTACCGCTCCGCTCATTTCCATAGCAATTGCTTAATATTTTTTTAAATGATTAAAAAAAATCTATGATTAAAAATTTACTATTCTAAATATAATGTGTTAAATTGATGTTTGAGGGCATGTATATAATCAATTTTTACATGCACTGAGCTATTTAGGTCTATCAACCGATTTTGGCCAAATGATAGAGACCTAGAGCTCGAAATGACATAGAATCAAGTTTTATGTGTTCGTCTAGTTTTCCTGATATATTCATGCTCTTAAACATCAATTTGATATTATATATTAAGAACAATGAATTTTTTATCATAGACAATTTTTTAATAGTTTAAAAAATAATTATGTCTGAATCGATTGTTATACTGTAACAATCGATTCAACAAATGAGCAGAGAGGTAAAATGGATATTGGATACGTGATTTTATAATTTTGAAATTAAAATAGATGATTTAGATATTTTAGAAACTTTCCTATGCGGTTGCAAAAAGCTACGTTTTAAAAACTACAACTCTACCCCTTTCTTTAATAATTTTTATTTATTTATTTAGTTATTTTAGATAGAACGACAACCATGGGAATATTTGGAGAGGATATTCTCCAGATATCCCCTATTGGAAGAGGATATTTTAGAGATATTTGAAATTACGGCGCAAAACATTTTATTTTGAGATATTTGGGATGTCTCAAATATCCCCTTTCCTTTTTTGTTTTAAATAAAACAAAAAAAAAAAATACCGAAAGATGATGTCGACGTGGGGATATTTGAGATAATGAGAGATATTTGATGGTGAGACCCACAAATATCTGGTTGGTGAAATATTTGACCGTGAGATATGAGATATTTGAGTGAGATATTTGAATGATGATGTGTACGTTGAAATCATAAATATTTAAGAGAAATACCAAGGAGCTACCTCTCTCCCACCCCGTCCGGTCGGTAGACGTCTGCGTGGGAGGGAACTATAGCGCAATTAGACTCTGGACGTAAGTCCCAGGTTGCCCTATCCGCCAACAAGGCTGATGCCCACGTTCAGAAGGAGGAGACCCAATTTCAATGGGGTAACCTTCTTCCTTGGTTGTCAAATGTTTCTAGGAAGATTCAGTTTGCATAATCTCAGGCTAAATGCTTGTTAATTGAATGATAGAGAAACAACCCAATCTTACAATTGGTGAAGATTGTAGCTAAATATAAAAATTAGAGTAAACACACACTGGATGGCATTTTGGCATACCAGCACTTACCCCGCTAGAGTAAGAGGCCACAATTGTTAGTGTGGGACATCAAAATATGGTAACAGTCAATTATTTTTATTCGTGATAAACATAGCAAACTGCAATTGTAGGAAACCAGTGAAATCCCTATTACTTCTATTGCTACTGTTTTATTGATTCTGAAATCCATATAGCAGTCATTGTGGTGTGACGTACTATGTATCATCTCCTTATATGAATGGTCCAGGATATGCATCTATTCATTCCACTGGTACAGATATGGCATGCACCTCTGTTGCAGGTCAGCACATAAATCATTTGAGTACTGTAAATGTGCCAGCAAGCAAATGCTAATCTGGTCATTTATCACAGTATCATGCATATCTGACATCTCCATCCATCATGCATATTGGACATCTTCATCCACTTACCTCCTTTGTTGCCATGCTCCTAAGTCCCTTAAGAAAATTGCCTGTATTTTTCTTCAGTTGATTGATAAACTTATATATGAAAGAAATTGTTTTGGCCTCTTTGAATTCATATTGCATAATCTGTTGCTCATAGTATCTCTGCTTAATGAATTAAACAATTGCAGTGTTCCTAAATTAAAGTTTGTTAGCTCTTACGAAACTGCTCTTAGTTATGCTAGTTAAGGGCTGGCATCACAAAGTATAAGTAAATGCTCTCTAACCTACATTTTGGCAACATAAAGTTAGTTAAGATGTTAGTTCCCAGCATACATGAAAACCTAAGTTTGTGTGATCAGATTAGATGCCTAGGATTATTCTGAAAGGTACCTAAAGCAGACAAGTTTAGCAAACTGCTCCATTTGATATAAAAGAGAGCCATAGCCCTCACAAGTCACAACTAAATCCCTCTTAAAGCAGGTACCAAAGCTATAGCGGAAAGATTCTCAGTTACAAGGGAAAAAAAACCAGAATATGGAAAAATAAATCAAATACAAAAGAACATATCAAAGAAAGAATAACAAAATAAATTTATTCTACTGCGAAATTAGAGATCCACCTTAGCTATGCTTCTACGGTAACTATTTTTTCCAATTCAAGGTTCAATGTGCCCATGCACCCTGTGCCCCAATCCAGTTGTTTCCAGGAATAAGCATGAACAGTAGACTGACGCCAGCGACTAATACAACCCTAGAGACAAGCAACCACCAGCAATAAAATGTCCAAGCAAGACGAAACAAAACTTCGCTTCCGTGGCGCGGATCAAAACAACGCCGAGCTGCTCCCCACTTTATAACCAAAGAGTAGAGCGCCGTGGGCACTGCCTTGGTAGGCAACAAATTAAACCCTCGGACGGGTGACCCACTCTCGAAAATTCACCTCTTTCACTGCGAGTAAGGGAGAGTAAAAGGAAAGGAAAGAGGTAAAAGAAAATCCATCATGAGAAATGAATTTGGAACTGGGAAAAAGAACTCTTTTTTCATTTATGCATAAGAAGACGGGTAAGAAATTGAGAAATAACTAAAATAATTTTTTGGGAGGGGGGTAGAATGGATGGAAGAGAGAGATCCAGTTGTTTAGCCCCACGGAGCTCGAAAGCGGGAGAATCGCAGCCGAGCGAGGAAATCGGGCGAGGTTTTTGTCGAACAAGTTAATTCCAAATTTTCCAATCAAACATTTTGGCCCATTCAAATTTCCGGATCTGGTGCAATGCCACTCGAGGGGATTTCTCTTTCGTGGAGATAATTAAATAGACGAGGGAAATAGCATTTTCCGCAAACTGAGATAGATGATCGGGATCTGCCGCGTACCTTAAGATAAACGATGCCGACCGGCTTGGCGGACGGCTTTCTCCCAGCGGCAGCTCGGGCGGAGAGCTTCGCGGAGGCGTCTCCGATGATCCGTACGCCACCTTCTTCCTTGGCGACGTCGTCCCCTGGCCGGATCTTGGAGTAAGAGAGCACACCGTGGCGGAGGGAGAACCAGCGGGACCGCCAGCCGCGGCCGTAATTGGTCCACTTGTAGAGTACGCCTTCCACGCCGACGTCCTCGCCGTTTTTGGTCGGTGCCGCCTCCGCCTCGTCGCCCCCGGCGGGCGCAGGGTCCAAGGATCGGTCGCCGACGTCGCTG
>JBAMIE010000029.1:7771857-7801423 GCA_037177295.1 Kaempferia parviflora | reverse complement strand
ACCCTGCACACCCACGCGTGGACGACTGAGAGGGAGGGCGCCCTCAGCTGTGAGGGTCACCCACGGACGACGCACACACGCGTCGCCCAGGCTAATAATGTATATTTATATATATATATAAAAGAAATATAAAAGGGGGAAGATTGTTGCACTGGACATAATTTAGTTAATAATTCAGTAAAGGGTTTAAAAGGCAATTGAACCAGAAGTGACATGTCCAGTCCAGTCCAGTCGAGTCCAGCAGTCATCCCAACTTTTGATGATTTTTAGTGACAGTTTTGGGTGCCCGCCTAGCAGCAGCCTCCCATCAAATGAGTGGAGGGGTGGGGCAAGGAATAATTATAAGGCTTACCTGCTTCCTTATAAAACCCCTCAACACAATCGATTAATTCTCGAAATGGAACTTGTAATTAAGAGATTCTGAGTCATCACTCACAATTATTTCCTTGATTTACTTAACGGTCAGGAGAAAATTTATGTAAGACCAAACTAGTTTATCCAAGTTCAGTATTAACCCAACTAAACTGGTTATTTATTATTTTTATTTAATTTAATAGGAAAAAACATTACAGTAATTGAAGTAGCTGCCAAATAATTAAATGCATAAAAAACAAACAGTACTCGACCAAACGATATCGTCCTTTTTCCCAAACATACTGTTTCATTTTTTAAAATTTACCTATTTTAAACTAATATAAAAATAAATTAATTACTTTTGGGAAATAGAGTAGATAAGAGCAATATAATATCTTATTTGTTTTTTTTTTATAATTTACCTATTTACAAAATTTATTTTAAAAAATAAATTTTCCTTCGGCAGCTCGGTCACCCTCTCATCTCCGACGGTCGTCTGTCCGGATCCAAACTACAATCTAAATTAGTAGATAAATCCGTCGATAGATCTTAAATAATTATGATATGATTACGACATCAATCTAGTCTAATTGAGATGTAAATCATTTTCTGATACATGAAATTATATACTATAGAATCTCCATAAAAAAAACTAAAAAAAAAAAATCCGTCAACGGCACGTTAACGGCGGGTCAAAAAAGCGAGCGGAGAAACTACTAAAAAGGCAAAGGCAAACAGAGAACGAAGGAGGCTGAGCATCGGCCAAGTCGACTCGATGGCTTTCTCGTAATTCGCTTGTCTTTCTGCGCCTGTTTGTGGCCACTTATTTCCTTTTATAGAAATATGCCGTTATCTCCCTGTTTACCGTTTACCGTTTACCGTCTTCGCTTATCCACTCGACAGCCTGGCAAAAGCCAAAGGATAAAGTCACCCATCTCCACTCAAAATCCACGCCTTTCCTGACGCAGAGCCAGAAGCGGTGCGTGGATTGAGTGAGTGAGTGGGGGTGAACTTATAACTCCCACTTTGAAACAGTAACGGGTACCTGAGCGTATCTACCCGCTGCCGAACCCGAGTCAGGCCGGTGGAGTGGGCCCCGCTGTTGTGACGCCGGGTGACGTCGGTGGTCCCGGCGGGTGCAGAACGAGGAGTTCCATTTCCAGCGTCCGCAGAGGGTGGTCCAAGCAGGAAGTTAAACAGCTACATTGGCCTCCCTCTCGTGCGGCCGTGAATCTAGATTGGCACTACGCTGGTCAGCATATGTTTATTCTATACGGACGACACGCGTGTCGTGCATCTCCCGGATCGTAGGCAACGGACGGTGGATGATCAGTTTGAATTATAACGCTATTTATTCTCATTTGTCCTTGTACGAAAGTACCGTTTTGCCCCAGATGCAAACCCACAGCTTCCGGCTTCCATTTAAGTATCGACTCGCAAACGGGGGATGTCTACCCCTCTCTGTCTTCCGCTCTGCGGCGGCGAATCGATCGCTTCTAGGTAGGTGTTAACGATGGTTGCGATGGTTGCCGACTGACAGATCTCGTGTCTCGGCCGATTTGCCTCGCTCGATGGCCTGTTCTTGGCGATCGGACGGACCCTCCCTTCGATCGCCGTTGGTGGATCTGGGACCTTGGCCACGCCCTTGATCGATTCCCTTGGAGGTGTTTGGCTTGAGATCCTTTTGTCAAGGTCTTTGATTTCTTGCGGATGGAGGCTAGATTCCTTTCTTCTTCATTTTTTTTGGCAACTCTCGATTATGGAAGTGGATTTGATTCTGATTCATAGGGTTCTTTGTTTTAGCTGGTCTTCTGACGTAGAAGCTCATTCTTGGATCTTGAGATCTGAGATTCCTTATTAGTGTCTTAGATACGTAATGTCATTTGTGGGGAATTAGGGAAGGAGCGGATGATGCGCAGGAAGTGTTCTTGTGAATAATTAAGACTCGATGGCTATTATCCAATGAGGTAAAGTCACATCTATGATCATTTATTCGATCATTTTCCCAGCAAATCTCTTGTTTTGGCTGTCTATTTGTATAAGACGATCTGCATTTGACTCATCAATAGAGTGAATGCCGCAGCTTTAAACCCAAAAGATGTGAGCTTGCTATTAAAAAAAGTACGACAATGTGTTTCCATTCAATTAATAAGAAAGCATAGCAATAATTATTTTAATGTGTATCTTGAAAATGAAATATTTCCTGAGCTGGCCTCTGGAGAGTGTATAATGATTTTCATGCTCTGTAGGGACTATTTTGCTGTTTCACCTCAATTTATGAAATTCGTATATGTATCACTTATGTGCACAAGCGGGTGAATGGGACTAAACATTAATGAGTAGGCCTATGTTGTTGATCAGAGAACCCATCCCAATCTCAAAAAGGGTCTCACTTATATTTTATAAACGCTGCCTTTTCTGAACTCAGGTTGCTCATGTTCAGAGTTAAGGGGAGAAAAAAGTAATGTTTAAGCTGGGTTTGTGGTGCTAAGAGATCCAAAGGAGGAAAGCTTGATTCTTCTTAGAAATCACATTATTGTGCCGCATAAACATAATTACATTGAATAGCATCAAAAAGTAGATTCAAATGTAGACTCCTAGAAATCACATCCGAAACAGTAGTGAACTTGACAGGGTAGTTATTCTGACTTCCCACACTCTAAAATAGATGGTAGGTTGTTTTGTGTGCCCTTTTATTTGGAAAGGGAATATGAAATCTTAATGGGATCATGTCACTGCATCTTATATCTTGGTGAAGTAATGATAAGAGAAGGTTTTTGAAGAACAAATGTTGCCATTCTCACCTATTTTTTTAATGTGCCATACAATTCAGAAATCTACACATAATGCTGTTCCTGGGGTGCTAAATGTTACATGAGACGTTGATCTAGAACCTAAATTGCAAAAATGAAAAAAAAAAAAAAAATGTTACTTTGAGTGGTGGTTGGTTATTTACAGCTCGAACCTGGAGGTGGAGGGAAACTCTTTTGCAACATAGTCAATCTTCTCCCTGAGGTTTCCATCTTGTAAATGAACTTCTTGGAAGTTTGCCTCATACAAATATTCCTGCAAATCTACGCCTCCCAAATTGTTAAATGAAAAGTAATATACTAGGTAACTTGATGCTAAAAAAGATGTGGTTGTCGTATCTCTTTTAAAAATCCCGCTACTTTGAGATCTATGCATGGAAGAAATATACCATTATAGTTTGGTTGCTTACATGTTGTCGGACCTAAGACATGGTTTAAGAAGGCTGAATGTTTACTGACTTGCCTATAATTTGGCTTGATGCTTTTGCTACTAGCCTTCATGAGATTGATGCTATTTGAAAGTTCATTTCTGTATAGATTGTATCTATCAACCAACTAAATATTGGAACTTGATGTCGCCAATGAATTAATTTGATTTATGTATGGAACTATGAACTCAAGAAAATTAAATCGTGGTCCTACACTGACAATCATCCATGATCGAACCCATATAGCTGTCCATGCTATAGATGATACTCAACTACTCACTTCCAACTCCAGGATTCAATTGGGGAGCCAAAATTTGTTCACCTCTTTAAGTAATTTAGCATTTCAAGTCATCTTTATCATGAATTTTCCAACCATGACATGTTTATGCACACACACCTAAATTTCTGTATGTTCAGTCAACAGTATTTGCTTTGTCAGTTGTCCACAGTATACTATTTGTTGTTTTTAATCAAATTATATCCCTTTTATCTCTTTGTATATATTTCCTCATACTCACTTTTCCTCAATTCTTTATTTTGATTCAATTATGCACTACATATTGCATACATTATATGAAAAGCATAAGAGCGGAACAAAAAAATTCTTGTTTAGAAAAGCTTATTGATACAGTTTTTTACAATCCATGCTGCTGTTTGGTCTTTTATCTTTTTTGTCCAACTTTAACATCCTTGTACTGCATCCTCTTTTCATATTTTACTATAAGCATGATATTTTGGACATATATGTGCACTATTTATCATCTTCATCATTTTTTTGATCCAACATTAACATCATTATATTGATACCTTTTCCATGTATCTGTCATCATATTTTTTATAAACTTGTTGTAATACATACTAGTTATTTTGACCTTGGTGTGCCAAAGTATTGGTAGTTTGAAAGAAAAATCATTTAGGCAAAACTCAAATGTAGCAGCAGTAGTTCAAAAGGCAAAGATTCATTTGGGTAAAAATGGACAAATTGATCGAAATGAGTTATATGATGGTTTTTTTTTTCTTGTTATCAGTACAAGACATTAATTGTCACCATCCCTAGCACTGCCCAAAATTTATATAATCATGTCCCATTCAATACATCTTGGTTTCGTTCTTGCTATTTCTAGTACTATAGTTGCCAAACTTCTGCTTGTGTGTACCCTAAGAATAGTGTTACATTCTGTTTTCTAGCATTATACATTTCAAAGTGGCTGGAACATAATTACTACAATAGTTCTTTATAGAAAGTTGTCCTCTGCATACTACTACACTAAAATCCTCAATTAAAATATTGATTTTCTCACACATTTGGGGTGTAGAGGTTTATTTATATAACCTTGGCCTTGCAATAAGACTTTGCTTCCATCATATGACTTGTAGTAACCCAGATTACATAGGCCAGGTGGCATCAGTTCTGATTTGTGTGATCCATTCTGCATTAGCACAATGTCTGATTGTTGTCCCAATTGTGTGCCCATAATGCTAAATTAATAGTGATAACTTTTGTTTTACGCTTTTTTGCTAGTCTGTAATACAGTAATAACATTAGATTGCATATGACCTTAATGTTTGTAATACAGTAATGCTACACGTGATTTAATTATATTTCCTTTCTTTTTTGAGAGCTTAACACTTTTTTTTTCAGCAAGCTGGCTATAATTATATGATTGCTGATAGTCAAGCTACTCATGCAAGTAATCTTGAGAGAAAAAGAAATACATCGCAAGCTGGGAACCATGGTTGCCACTCCAAGTTATCTGTTACAGCTTTTAGGATCCTTTAGTCAGGAGTGTGGTTCTTTTCACATGTATTTATTGGCTTGCCTACCTTTAGAAAATAATGGGAGCTTACTGGTGAAGGAGGACAAGGATGCATTTGATAAAGATGTGAATGTTGATAGCTCGAGTGTTAGAGGCTTGAAATCTAAAAAGCTTATGGTGAGCAACCGAACTGGAGATAGTTATGCTGATCAAAGATCTAATGATAGTTTTTTTCCTGGACTCTGTGATGATGTTGCACTAGTTTGTCTGGCTTTCATATGTAGGTCTGACTACCCTTCACTCGCCCGTCTGAACAAGAGGTTTAACTCACTGATTCGTAGTGGTTGTCTTTATAAATTAAGGAGACAGCATTGTGTTATTGAGCACTGGGTTTACTTGGCATGTAGTCTAATGCCTTGGGAGGCATTTGATCCTTTCAGGCGTAGATGGATGAGGTTGCCAAGGATGCCGTGTGATGATTGCTTCTCTTGTGCAGATAAGGAATCTCTAGCTGTGGGAACCCAGCTGCTTGTTTTTGGACGTGAAGTATCTGGCTTTGTTATATGGATGTACAGTTTAGTAAGGCGTGACTGGTCTAGATGCCCACCTATGAACTTATCTCGCTGCCTTTTTGGATCTGGGGGCTCTGGGGAAATTGCTATCGTCGCTGGTGGAAGTGATTCGCTTGGTCGCACTTCAAAATGTGTGGAGATGTACAATTCAGAGACTGGCACTTGGGAGACTCTACCAGACATGAATGTCCCAAGGAGATTATGTTCTGGCTTCTTTATGGATGGCAAGTTTTATGTTATAGGGGGCATGTCCAACCATACAGATTCTTTAACTTGTGGTGAGGAATATAATCTCCAAACAAGGGTATGGCGTAGAATTAGGGATATGTATCCTGGCGGTAATAGAGCTACTCAATCCCCACCTCTTGTTGCAGTTGTAAATAATCAGCTTTATGCTGCAGATCAATCTACAAATGAAGTTAAGAAGTACGACAAGGCAAATAACACCTGGAATGTCGTAAAACGATTGCCCGTGAGAGCCGACTACTCCAATGGTTGGGGCCTTGCTTTCAAGGCATGTGGCGATAAACTGCTAGTGATTGGTGGTCATAGAGGGCCTCAAGGTGAAGTAATTATTTTGCATTATTGGCGTCCTGAAGATGGAAATGCAGGTGGAGCAGAGTGGGATGTACTTTCTATTAGAGAAAGAGCTGGCGCTTTCGTCTACAACTGTGCAGTAATGGGTTGCTGAAACAGGTATCGCATTCATATAATTCATGGACTTCTAAGAGTTGGGCATATTCAATTCATGGAACCGCTTATTTTACTGGGTATTTTTTTTGCTTCCAAGTACCAACATGATAATTTGTAGTCAGATGATTTACGCTACTTTGTGCTCTTGCAATTTAAGGTCTCTAGACACAAAGTAGACCATTCAATTGATCTGAATGCTTCTTTTTCTCCTTTAATCTCACCTGCTGTTGCATGAGACTTGACGATTTTTAATGTCGCATCGTTTATGCCTTTCATTTGATTTCTTAGACTAAGATTTGCTTAGCAATGCTACGAGTTTATATTACAATGGAATTGCCTTATCTTTTTGTGTTGTGCTCTCTTAATCGGAGTTTAAGAGGAAAAAAAAGTGATTCTTTTCTATCCTTTTCTTTAAATTGTTGTAAAACTATTAGAAAGTTATATAAATCTACAGGTTGATAATCCTCGTATAAGGATTCTCATTTTTGTTCTAACCTGAAACTTGAGAGGTATCAATCTTTCTATGACACCTAGTTACGCTTACACGAGTTTACAGTTGGGTTAGTCTTCCCTGCGCTCAGCCATTACAGTTGTTAAAGTTATAGAGTATTCATCTTTTTTGGGTGATGGTAAAGGTTGGTTTTCAATTCAAGACTTTGATAGCATTCCAAGTTCCTTAACTTAATTATACTACATAGAGAAATAATCTTTACTTACTAACGTGGATGATTAGTAATAATGTATTCAATTTGTTAGTTAATCATGTTCATTTCATGTAGGAATCCAACCTGTTGGTGGGGTTTTGGGTTATTGAAGGTTCAGATCCATTAAGAGTTGGATTGTGGTGCGTAGAATGAACACTTGTCTGGGTCTAATTTCTAGTAGGTAAATAAATATTGGGTTAGAGGGTTTGGATGAAGATTTGTATCCAGCACGAGTGGATCTGAATTGGAGTATATGAGCAGATGAGCTTTAAATTTGGACCTTTTGGATGGATTGAAATTCGATTTGATTTTTTTTTAAATTTTTTTTTCTTTGATCGATTCTGGTCAATTAAGATTCCAGAATTTCATTTGAAAATTCTATTTGAATTAGAAATTTCACTAATAACTTTAAAAGGATCGGTTTCATTTTTTTCAACATTTTCAAAAAAATATTTGATTTTGTGTAGGGGAATTAGTTTGAATATTTTCATAATTTAATTATAAAACACCAGGAAAATACTAAGGGCTATTCTTTAAATTTTCTGATAGATATTAACTCTAACTCAAAAAAACAATAAATAAATTTGAAGATTAAGTTCATCGATTTAAAAAAAAAAACTGATTAACTAGGTCACATAATATTGAATCGAATCTGGGATGACTGTTTAATTTTATAGAAGTTTCACCTGAAAATATATATGAAGGTTCATTCTTATAGCTAATATTAAGGTTCGCAGAGAAATTTTTTTAATAATACACGGGGTTTTTTATTTTAGAATTTAGATTAAGTGGCCTTGTTATCATTATATTTATATTTTCTCCAAGTTTTTTATTTTAAAAAATAACAATAAAGAAGCTCATCGCGCTAAAATGTAAAATTCTCTTATCTCATACTAAAAATTAAAATTGTACAATTCTCTGCACATACTCGGGAAAAAAGGAAATCAATTATTTAAGCAATAAAAGAAGGAAAGAAAACAACTCCAGCAAAAATTTAAACATTAAAAAATAAATGAAAAAAATATATAAAGTTCCTGCCACAACCTCCTCATCTTATTGTCTATCAATCAAGCTCCCGGTATTCTCAATTATGACATATTTATAGAAATTTTTTTTTAGATGGAAAGTGTAACTAAGAGATGCTGAGATTCTGAGCCACTTATTGCGAGCGCTTTTCAATTTATCCTGACAGTCAACAGAAATTTTTATAACCCGAACTAATCTTCTTAGATTCAATGTTATCTGATTTGATTAATTAATATTTTTTAATTATCTATCAACCGAAGATAGGTAGAAAATATTCACACCAAGTATAAGATCCACAAAAATGATGAGAAAAATGGTAGCAAAAATATTGATTTTTTCCAAGTGCCAATAGAATAACTTCACAAATAAAGTATTTTAAATCAAAATTACAAGTTCCTAAACAATTCGGCAATGATCTAACTAAACCACATTATGGAGGCAATTGAACGAAAAGGGTTTATAGATAATTCATAGTCAATAAGTTTGGGAGATCTTAAGCTCAGGAATTGCCGTTGCAGAGAAATATATTTTTTTCTTAGTGCAATTTCAGAACCTTATAGGATCATTACGAAAAAGCATATGATGCCACGTAGACAAGGAACAACGCCCGCGCACGGCGCACCTGCTTCGCACGCCCTCCAGCTCATGCCGCTACGAGAGAGCCTCGGTCCCTTTCTCCCAAACCCTCTCCAAAACCCTAGCGCTCACATTCATAGTTGGGGCCGAGACTCCGCCTCTTCCTCGCCTTTACTTTTGACGTAAGTGATTTGACCTCGATAGCTAGCTAAATTCTTGCTGCCCTCTGTTTTATTTGTGCGGCTCTCAGATCAGATCTCTGTTTTATTTTGATCTTTTCGTATGGATCTGTGTTACACGGAGAACGTTGCTCCAGGTCGCATACCTGGTTGATACGTATGCTTTAGTCGGTCTGATGCAAGTTTCGATTTATTGGTTATGCTCTTATAACGATAAGTAAATAAAAATAGCTAAGAGTTTTGGGTTTCCATTTGTTGTTTTCTTAATCAGCATTTTATAGTACTTTTTTTTTTTTTTTTGCCACTTAGTCCGTGGGTTTTATTTGAGACATCTGTGCTACGTTACCTACTTCTACAATTTGTCAACTATTCTGGGCTAGGTGAATTTGATTCGGCCTTTGTCTTAGCAAGTTATATTTTTTCCAGCTTAAACTCAGTAACTTGAAGTATCAGAAATGGGCAAGTCGAACAAGAAAACTAATGTTCAGGTAATGTTAAATTTTTAATACTGGAACTCAGGAAGTAATGGAGACACTTCGTTGAAAAGTATTAATTGATGACTGTTGTCATGCAGGTCGCACCAGCTGTTTCGGCAGTATCAGGACAATCTGGTACAAAAGGTTAGGATATCTTATTAGTCTGGGTTCCAAGGCTCTTACATTTTTCCCCGTCTATGTTAATTTTTTTTATACTTACATTCTCCAGGCAAGAGGGATGCTGGAAAGGTATTAAATTCAGTGGTAGCCAAGAAGCAGAAGACAGAAACTGAGGTATTAAATTGACGTCGTAGGAAAAACAATAGCATAAGTTCAATCCATTCACCAAATAAATATTGTCTTAGATTTAGGCTAAAACTACATTTAACTCTAGTGGTAACAGATCAAAATGCCAAACTTAAATGATAATTGGATTAACTCCGTATAATAGTATACTATCATGTCAACATGACCAATGTATAACCTCTATTGTGGGTTGGCCTCCACCTCAAAACTAGTGATTCAAATAAATCATTTCTTTCATTTTATTTGAAATATAACAAGTAACATTAATCAATAATGTAAATAATGTTTTAGTGGTTGTATCATCTTATATTTTATTTACTTTAATATATTAATCAAACCACGATATGGTCTAAAAAATTGATTCTTTATCTTTTGGAACAAATTTTTTAGCACAAGTCTTCAAGATGTTCCTCTTTGAAGCTTTAATCCTTATTCAAGTTCTCCCTACTAAATAAATTCCACAATCAAATAGAATCTATATCTTATGTTGCAATTATAAGAAATAGAATCTATATCTTAGACCTTGGTATCAGGATGTTTCCAAAATTAAGAGAGCTTGCTTAATCAATGAACACAGAAACAGCTTCCTCTCTTTTCCCTGAAGCTAGAAAATGTATTCTTTCTCAACCCATCCCCTTATTTTCCTCAATTCCAGAAACCGTAAATTATTTCTTTTTTTCTTGCTTTTCCTCTCCTTTATTCTCTCTTTTTCTCCTTTTTTTCCTCTTCTCTGTTTACTGCAGAGTTCTGCCCCAAGATGCTGTTTGCAGCTCCCTCTCCAATCCCCACATTCTTTCCCCTCCTCCCTCTTATTCTGTTCTCCACCTTCATTCCTTTTTTTTTTCCTTTCCTTCTTTCTACGCGCTGCACTCTGCCTCCAATTCTCTGATGAAAGAACCCACAAGCTTGTCCTCTCTCCGTCATTTGAATCCTTCTTTTAATCCCCTAATCAATAGTCTTAATCAAATAAATCTTATTAACAACTTAGTTGTGGTCTTTTGACTTTTCTTTACAGGCAACCATGTTTAAGTATTATAATTATGCATATTATTTTTTTCCATATAAAATATCATTGCACAATGCACCCATTAAAAGAATTCTGCATCTATCATTAGATGGTTGTCCAGAAGGAGGATATCAAGAAGCTTAAGAAGGCTCAGCAGGAGGTCCCATCTAAAAGAAAACCAGAAGCTAGTAGTTCAGATTATGAGATTTCATCCAACTCAGAAGACGAGGTGTGTTTAGTGTTAATTGCCTGTTGGATTTTTTTTTTAATGTAACATGTATTTGATTTAAACTCTTCAAAGTTATCTCTTGTGATTAATTAATTTCTTTCCCTTGCGAACTCAAGGAGCTATTCAGTGTTTACCCAACTTTTTACCAATTGTTGCCAATACTAGCTACTCCATTGGTGACAATTAGCATCCATAAATTACATAAATCAAAATCAGTACTTTTACTTCTTTTTCCTTTAAAAGTTCAATAAATACTTATTAAAAAAATTAAAATTTCATATGCACCCAATAAGAATTTAATTTTTCATCTATGCCTTGGACGATAGAAATTAACTAATATCAATAATGATTAATTTTAACTTAAAATGCTCGATAGACTTCTAAACTTCTAACATACTAGTTTGCATGAACTCCTAGTTTATCTTGTATCATTAGCTACTCTATCCAATCCTACTTTTTAACTTGGTACATTCTAACTCAATTATTAATTTTGTCAAATGTTAAATTTTGTACGGTCAATCAATTTTTGCCCTCCCGACATGAAATATGTGGCAATGCAGGTTAAAGTTCCTCCAAAGAAGCAAAGTAAGTCAGCAAAGGCTTCTACCAAGGAGTCTAGTAGCACTGAGGATTCTTCTTCGGATGATGTAAAGTTCTGCAAACATAACATTGCGTTTCACTTTTAGTCTCGCTGTCTCACATTCTCACATAAACACAGTCACTGAGACAGACTTTGATGCTCTTTGGTGATTGTTTTTGTATTGGTGCAGGAACCTGCTAAAACTGCCTCCACTCCAATTAAAAATGGTGCAACTGCCAGTCGCAATGGTTCTGTTGGTGCTGTATCCAAACAAGAAGAAGAAAGTAGCAGTTCAGAAAGTGATTCTGATGAGGATAAAGTGAGTCAACTATAAGGATATTGTTACTGAGTTATATGGTTAATTGGTAATGCATTCTTTCTAGGTTGGTAGAAGATCAAATCCACCAATTATTATGCTAGTCATAGTGGGTTATCCTAAGAAATTGTCGTGCTCAAAATACTCCAAGTACTCACTATACTAGAAGTGAAAAATAATGCATAACGTTGGAGAATAAGAGAATAAAAAATTTATTACATGGTGAAGTCAAATGTTCAATATTGTTAGGAAATGTCCAAATTCCTTATTATATTGTTTAATCATGAAAACATTGACCACATATAGGCAACCTTCTTAATCCCAATTTTCTCATTGGCTTCTATCTGCGCTGAAAAAAAAATATAAACATAACTAATTCCATAAATTGTTGTGTAGGTCTCTAGAAGCAATTGACAAAAAAAAAAAATTATATAAATTACCTTCAATAGATCAAGTTGCAAGATAAAATTAAGCAGGGGGATCTTCAAATATATGGTAGAAGCATAATATAATACGCCATAGTTATTGTTAATAATCATAAATATAATCAGTAATGGTCTTTGAAATTGATTTCAATCTATTTTCTACTTTCTGGTTCATTTGCCTTTGGATGGTGATCAACTCGTGATTCATGTGAGACACTTGGTTCTTTCCCCTTATAGCTTTGATTGCGGCATAGAGACGAGCATTAGCAGTTCATGCATCAGATACCTTTGTTTCTATATCATGCAAATTTGTGTATAATTAAAAGAGATTAGAAGGGAACAAGTATGGAGGTGTCAATAAAAAAATTAATTTGGTGAACTGAAGAGGGAGAGGCCTTGATTTAATTAACCTCTCTTGTCTCGTGAAAGATCTTGACCTTTGTTGCCAACACACTGCACCACATTTTGCTAACTAATAGAGTAACTAAATTTGATCACTTCGCCATTGCTAGCAACATATGAACTTGAGCCTCCTTTAATGTTGGGTTTGCCATCATCAATTTCAGCTGTAAAGGAATATGTCCCAATGGAGAACCTAGGTATATTATCGATGTAGTTGTGATCTGAGTATCACTATGCGTCTTAGTAGTGTATTCATGGACCTCTAGCTACTACAATCCTTACCTGTCATCTTACAGTTTAAGTACTAATGCCCTTGCCATTGGCACCTTTGGTGTCAGTGGAATAGCAGAATATAACAGTAACTTGAGACTTGACGGTTGAGAACGAAAATTGACTTGAGAGGTGGGAATGGAGAATGAGAATTCAAAGATGAGAATGAGAGATGAGGATGGAAACCATGAGAATAGATGCAGAATTTGATGGATGAGGGGTGGATGGTATTTAGATTGGATTCTAAGAATTTTTATTTAATTTTTAGTATTATTTTAGTCACTCTAATGATAGAATTACCATAATGCCTCGATTATTTAAAATTTTAAAATTTTTTGAAGGCTCTGTTGTGAATTTCAAGGGGAATAACTGCTGGGCTTGATCTTGGATCGTGCCCATCACCCAGGCTGGATTTGGTTTGACATCAAGAATGAACCAACCGGAACTGAATCTGGGATGTAGGTCCATTGAGCACAGTCTCAACCTGCTGGTCCTGCTCTATTTCCCATTGTGCTGGTCCTGTAGTGTTTGACACCTTTAATTGCCGGCCACATCAACCTTTGCTTTCTCGCTTGACTTTGATCTCTTATGTGTGAATCACATGGTTTAAATTTCACTTTGCCCTAAATTTATCTGACTGGTGTACAAGTAAGGTTTAAATCACAGGGATCTGGTAAAATGTCATTTAGTATGCGACAGGGCAATTTGAAGCTATACTCTGGAGGATGAACTGAAATTTTTTGACTGGTCAGATTTATTAGACTTGGATGCAATTCAAAATTTGATAAATTTTGAGGCGAAAAAAATGAAATTTTCCTAAAATTTTTTGCACAGTTGTATTGACATTGAATCCCCACCCTTAGGATGTCGAGTTGTGAATTCTTAATTGTTATTGATGGTCAAAAGATAATATCTTTATAGTGTATAAATCTACTTTGAAGTTTGAAATCTCTGTTGTCACATATGCTTATTTTAAATGCCATGTAATATCAGAAGCCAATTAATGCTACATAGTTTAAAACAACAGCTAGTCTGACCTGCAGATTTAAAAAGGGATAAGGAATCAAATGAAAGTACAAATTCTGACAGTACTTTGGATGAAGCAAGCATGATACTATTTTCTATTGCACTAACATATGTTTTCTCTTCCAGATATATTTTATGATCCTTTCAGATGTAATGCCTCTAGTTGCTCCTTTTAGCATGAAAGAAGCATGAGATGTGCTCTCTCTTCTAGCCCTTTTGTGTGTTTTCATTGAACAAGGCTGCCTAATTTTGCAGGAAGATGCATCTGAAGGAGGAAAGAATCAAACAGCTGATACTAAGCTGGAAAAGGAAGATGAATCAAGTCCATCTGAAAGTGACACAGATGAGGGTGATGTAAGTCCACAATGTGTTGTGTAATATTCCGTTGAACAATGATATCATGGTATCTTTTACTTGTCTGCTGAATGAAGTATCTTAATATCCTTTAATGCTGTGATTGAACAGAGTGTTTTCTCCTCTAGCTTCCTTTTCTCTAGCTCATTTCTGATTTAATTCTTTTAAAATAAACTACTGTACATAGGCATTATTGCAACATCTGATGCAGGTATACTTTGTTTAGCTTTAGAATGGTGTTATGTGATCATCGTGTATCTTTTTCCATCATTAGTCATTATTCAGTTTTGGTGTTATATACCTCTCTCTCTCTCTCTCTCTCTCTCTCTCTCTCTCTCTAGTTAACTGTTCAAATTGCTTGCTAATCTTGTTTTTTTTTTCCTAGTTATTTTGTTCACTATTCTTTATTTTTCTTGACTATATTAGTAATCTATTTGCATATTTCATGGTTGGTCCACAAACTTAGTGTATGTTTGTGATTGCTTCTATTTGATTCAGGCATCTACCGGTAACAGTAGCTCTGAAGAATCATCTGAAAAATCTTCAGATGTGGAAAGTGAAGATGAGAAGCCATTGAAGATTTCAAAGAAGGTTTTTTTCAGTATGCATAATAATATTACACATTAAGCATAAAGATCTTCCTGCAAGGTTCAATTACAATTCTATCTACTTTTCAATGTCATGATCTAGGTATGTGATTCCACTTTGAGTTTCCCACACAACATAAAAAAAGATAACCACAAGTAATAACTTAAGGTAGTCGAGGTAAAGAGGCAGTAATCAACAAAAGTATGCATTCATTCCTTTTTTTAAAGAAAGTACAGTAAGAATATATAATAACAAAATGCCAAATGAGCAAAATGAAAAGTAAAGTAGGTATAAGAAAACTCAATTTTCAACATGTCAGCATCTTTGAGTAACTTTATATACCAATTGAAACCAAATAGGAATTCAATATCAATCGCTGCCTGCAAATTAGAGACCAAAGCAAGTGGGGAGGAAGTAAAGATTGCTAAGTGGATAAACAAGAAAATTTGCATAAATATCAACCTTGATTAAGAGTTCAAAAAATCTAGGTAAGTCATCATTCTCATCACAACACTAGAATTGTATGTTGGGTTTATATTTTAATATAAAGTTATCTCTTATCTATATCTTATTAATTATCACAATTTATTATCACAAATTCATTTAATCTTAACCATGTTTTAATTATTATCATTAAATCCACTTTTGTGAATCATTGAAGATAGATGAGTATAAATTGTGTTATGTGACCTCATCAACGATAAACAAGGATATAACATTCTCACGCAAAAAAATATTGACCACGGGTGACCCACACTACTACATTTTTAGATGCTTTGTAAATTCCTGGGCTTAGAGCTTTCATTTTATTTATTTTTTTAATTTTTATCACCATACATAATGGCTATTCTTTTACTTTTAAGTTTTCACTCAATAATTGTTCAATTTTTAGTTCACATATCATTTAGCTATGTTATACTTGAGCAATACTTAGTTTGAAGAAGTAACCTAGGATACCTTTTTAATAAAGGCTGCAGTAATTTAAATATTAACTGACAATCTTTGGATATTGGAGCAAAAGGTAATATTGCTCACCCCAAGTGGCCCGGTATCCCCTGCCCCACGGCAAGATGCAGTTAAACATGGGGGCATTTTGTCCTGGCGCACAATCTTGGATATTGATCTATATAACATAAGAGAAGTGTAAAATTATCAACATAAAAAATCAATATATAATATATAAGATGCAATTTAAAGAAATGTACCAAACAAGAATAATCAAATGTCAATATAACTTTTTTTAAAATAATGCCTCCCCATGTTAATACCCATAAAATCACTCACACAACACAATATAGCAAGAAAAGAATATCATTTAATTAATCCCCTAATAATCTAGTTATAGCAGCATATGTATAATCTTTTACACATTGAATTCATGCATTGAAAAGTATATGAAAGTTCATTAATAAATTTACCCATCTCAAATATACACCAAAGGTCTAAGGATTTACAAGTCAGTATGCACTCCTTGAGTATCTTCATAATCACCCACACAAGTGCAACTTAGTGAAAACGAAAATATAACTAATATGCAATAAAAATATTCGCCGAAACTCTACCTATTTCCACCTATTTTAGATGTTAATGGATTCAATTTTGATTATATTATTTTCCTCGTTATACCTTAATTTTAAAGACAACCATCTTGTTTGGACGATTAAATCTTCATTTTAGAGAAATCTAGTTTGCTGGCATCTCTATTCCAAATCCTAAAATATGAGTTAGATTAAACAAGCTCTTACTAACAATTCTCCTAGGCCAAAAAAAATAGAGTAGATGTTTCGGTGGTATGGAAAACTCAGGCCAATTTAATCTAAATACTAAATAGTTGTTAGTCTAAATAGGGGACCATTTCACGACATCAACAAAGAAACTACTCACTCCTTACCCATAGATTGATTATGAATGATGGCCCTCCAACCTTAGAAAGTCAATCCGTGCAAGCCACAGTTTCATAGAGAGGAGCAAGAAAAGAAGAGAGAAAGGGCATTGACTACAATAATTTATCGAGCCCAAAGTGGTTGTGACACATGGAAACAAAGACAAGAGGGAGAGAGACTGAGAGAAGGAGAAGGGATGTTGGAGGAGAGGGGACAGGGGAGAAGGGGTTGATGCTTGCCAACGACTTTGGTTGAGGGTGAACAACACGTATGCAGCACCGTAAAGGAAAAGGATAGGAAGAGGATAAAAGAGAAGAATGCATGGAGAGAGAGGAGGCTCATACAAATAATCCTAACCACTCAAACTCCACTGACCCAACTAAACGTGATTGAACTGAACAAAGGGAGAAGACTGGCCCTAGTGAGACAATACACTTGACAATATTTCACACTGTGAGTGGGTGAGGTGAGGGTGAGGAAGACGACGAGCTGGCTATTGCTTACCCTACAGGTCCAGTGTATCTAATATTGAAAATACTCTTGTAATATTCTTAATCCTTGATAATTTAACTGTCGAATTAGAAGATAGATGTATTGTGTTGCTAGCTGAAATTGTATATAGGTAATAAACTGGCTCAAGCAACTTTAATCTTCCTCTGGGTTAGTCACTGCCTCTGCATCTCCAGATAACACATGATTCTACGATGACAGATAATAACTCTCCCTACCCAAGTCAATGTCATCATATTCTGCTTTCAAAGAAGAATATTTTCACAATTCCAATAGGTGGTGACTAGAATTCCAGATCCCATTGCAAAAATTATCATGGTTCTGGATTATCTGGCTACAGCCAAACCAGGAAGGAGCTAGCAACATTCGATGATGAATTCAGGCACCATTATGATCCTATGAGACATTGATTTCTGAGTGTCTTAAAATTGATGACCTTATTTGCTTGTGAAGCATCATGTTTAGAATTATTGCTGCTAAATTGGGAAGGCAGTAAATGTAGGAGGAATAGCAAGATTAGACTTACAAAATGAAAACACAAATTACATTGAGAACCATGCAATGCAAGTTTGCACTTTCTTGAGATTCCGGTTAGTTGCTTTTATTAGATGGTATATTATTCCTGGAACACTCATGTTAATCCAGGATAAGGATGTAAAGGTGAAGGGTGCAACAGTTGATAGCGCTCAGAAGCAAACTACTAAAAAGTCTGAAAAAACAGAGGTAATGTCTGTCTATTTCTGCTGTTTTATGTTACACTCTGGTAATTTGAAGTGGTACTCTATGTTTGTTGTAGTTCCATCTGCCTTATTTTTTTCATGCTTTTGTTGTAGCCTAAAACCGCTTCGGTACAAAATCAGACATCTGGATCTCGAACATTATTTGTTGGAAACTTGTCCTATGATGTTGGCCGTGAGGATCTGTGAGTATGATTTAATATATCATTGTTCATTCTTGTTATGCTCATATACTATATAGCATGTATGTAATGATTCTCTGAAGTTTGGAGAAATGAAACTGTCTCTGTTCATTATGAGATAAATATAACATGTATATAGGATTCATAGTAAGATCCTTGAAGTGTGAAAGCTGGATTAACCCATTATACCTAATAAGGTAATACTTTTTAACGTTTTCTCCCAAACTTTCTCCCAAGCTGGATACATCCTACTTGTAGCATGAACTAGAAAAGCTTTCAAGAAAACATAGGTTAGATGCCTTAGAAACCAAAATATTGTTCAAAGCCTTGGAAATTATTGACAAAACATGCTTGCAAACAAGCCCTTCGATGTTAGATCAATACATCAACAAAGAGGGGAATAATAAGAAAATGGATGGAATGAAATGGACTGAGAATGAATAGAGATCTATGGAACATAACTCTTGAGTTAGCTCCCTGAGGTGGTGCATATAGCAACAACATGTAGCCTGAGAGAAAAGTAAAGCATTCAAGGGTTCTGAAAGAAAGATGGATAGCACAGTTCTATTTGTTGCTGGAATTAACAGAGAACAAATTGGTTTCTCTGTTGTGATCTTCATCAGTGATGGATAGCATAGCTTGATCCTTTGCTGAAGTAGAAAATTGACAATACAATATGTTATCTATTCAAATATGCATAAGTAGAAAATTGGATAGCATAGCTTGATCCTTTACATATCGAAATTGACATACTGGTTCAGCCTTTTAAATCTGAAATTGACAACAAATTGATTCTGTTTCACTTGTAAAACCTGGCAGATCAGTTTAAATTCAGTAATCAATGAAGGCAGATGTGATGGGGTTTCTACACTAATGGTGGGGCATCATCACTTCCTGTTGGGATTCATTGGTTTGCATCCCAATCCAGTTTGAATCCCAATTAATATTGATTTTCTCTATTTTTAGTCTTCTTTTCCATTAATTCCTATAGTTTGCCGCATAGAGTTTTTATAATTGAGTTTTATATATTTTACTATATAATATAAAAGTATATATAAGTTGAATAGGTTTAATTATGTATTGACTCTATATATATCAAATGATTGATCATTAATTTTTTATATGATTACTAAGCTCATATAAAACATTTTATGTATAAAAATTATAATGTATATTTTGGATGTTATTTCTCGAGATGAAAGGTCAACCAATCTATTTATCATTATTTTAAATACATTTGCTAAAATGATATAAAATCGTTTTATATTTGTAAGAGCATAAATTATGTCTATAATGTTATATTTCTGGTCTATCGGTTAGATCTATTGTAGGTAGACAAGTGAGGTTGCAACTAGGTGGCCTCCCCTTAAAGAGGGATACTATTTTAAAAACCTTGAGTTTAAATGGGTATATTGTGTAAAGTTTGGAGAAAAAAGAATTAGTCATTATAAGTTAACCATTATATGTTTATATAATATGATTCATGATTTAAGCCCCCTTACACTTGCTTGCCTCATGACCAACTATTGCTATGATGGGCTCTATGTTTGGAAGATATGTGCCCTCACTGGTATGGTGCAGTGGTAAAACACTCAGAATGTAATTTGAATCCCAATAGGGATGAATATGCTGGAGGTCGGTCTTGAGTGTGCATTACCTGGTAGGCAAATCAGGAGGAACGCCGTCTACCTCCAAGATTAGTCGGGTAAAGCCCGCACATCTAGATTATCAAAAATAAAAATGATTGATGATAAAACTTTAAACCTAAAAGTGTCATTGCGAGACTGAATCCATTACACCTAATAACTTATTTAACTCTGGAGCTCTAAAAGGTCCCATTGAAGATAAATTCTTTGTATATAAAATTGAAGTGATGTAAAATTGTAAATCTTTTGTTTATGTTAGATTATTCCTTTTCAGGTCAGAATTTTTCAATGCAGCAGGGGAAGTTGTTGCTGTCCGTTTGGCTACACGACTTGATGGTAACTCCAAGGGATTTGGCCATATTGATTTTGCTACCGAGGAAGCTGTCAAAAAGGTTTGCAATCTTTCTTTCAATTACTGGTGAAGCTGTTTGTCATCATTTCCATTTGTGAATTTTTTGTGTGAAAATTAACATTGTTATGATACTATTAGTATGTAGATTGTCTAACTCAGATTCTTATTTTCCCTTGTTTAGGCTGTTGAATTGAATGGCCAGGAATTTTTTGGACGTGCACTTAGACTTGAGGTTGCGCAAGAAAGGGATTCACATACACCTCAGAGTGGGTATGTTTCTCAACTAAAGCTGTTCAAGTTCAAGTGTACATGGGAATCTAAGTAAACTGGTATTTATCAGAATGGTGCTATTCATTTAAACAATAATATCCTTTACAATTCAAGGAGTGTTTCGATCTAAAAAATCTCTTACTAATGACAAAATAGAAGGAAATGAGTTAAGGAGATTTATGCTTCTTGAAATGATGACATAGTTCTCTGTGCTTAAGTTCTTCCATTTTGCAGCACTGGAAAGGACAGCAAAGGTCAGAACTATACCATATTTGTGAAAGGTTTTGATAAATCACTTGGACAGGATCAGGTATTTTTTGATATTACATTGTAACGGGAAATTTTAATCTCACTTCTATTAATACTAGTACTCCTACAGATTAGGAATTCCCTTCAAGAGCATTTTGGATCTTGTGGAGGCATCACTCGTATTTCTCTACCCAAGGACTATGAAAGTGGTGCCCTTAAAGGGTTAGTTCCTTGACTCCCTACTCCCATTTGCATTAAAAAATCTCGCGTATTAGATGGCTCAGTGAAGTCAAATCTGTTGTAAAGCTGCATTAATCATTCTGATGTAGAGTTTAATCTCTTAGCCAAAAAGCAATATAGATGCTTCCAGATGTTTATGACCCTAACCCTTTTGTTGTTTATGTTATTTTACAGGATTGCATACATGGATTTCAAGGACCAGGATGCCTACAATAAGGCATTCGAGCTCAATGGTTCTGAACTTGGAGAGTACACCCTAACTGTTGACGAAGCAAAGCCAAAAGGTGACAATAGCAATGGAGGTTGGAACAACGGTAGGGATGGTGGTGGTAGAAGCGGTGGGAAATTTGGAAGAAGTGGTGGCCGTAGAGGGAGAGGTGACCGTGGTAGAGGACGTGGCTTCGGCAGTAGGGGCAGGGGTCGCAGTAGTGGAGGGAAGAAGACCACCTTTGGTGATGATGATTAAGCATGTTGGGGCATTTAACTTAAGGATTCTATGGTGGCTGAGCACAGCAGCTGTTATTGCCATGCTTTATGAATTGTATTATAAATTTTTCAATTTTGATTGGTCATCTCTCAGTCTAATTTGTGAGCGAAAGGCGCATGAGGTAGAGTATCTTTTGCTGTCTGCTTGTTTAAATTTAACATCAGGTAATAATTTTATATGGAACCGATACTGCCCTGCATATTTGGCTCCTTTCTCTTTGCGTTAATGTTCTAGGCCATGGTCATTTGAAATTCTGGATCTTGCTTATAATAACCCAAATAACTCGATCTTGCTTATAATATCCCTCATTTACACTATCAATCTTTTTTTTTTAATTTAATTTTTTTCTTTAAAATATAAGGCTCTTATTCTATTGGCTTCCTGTGTGTGTGTATGTATGGATTTGTTGTGTGAATGATTTTTATCATAAGAAACCAGTGTATTTTTTTATCATTAAGCATATTGATATAGATCTCTTAGCAGGGATTGGAACACAGTTTGACCTCTTTGATGATGCTTGATTTGGGTTTTCGTCTTTACCTCCTTGGAGGACAATGTTCTAATTTATCATTTATAGAATCACTTGATTTGATGTCTAACCCACAAGGTCTTTTTGTTAGATATTTCACTTGAACCTTAGTCAATTGTTAGGTTCTATTAACCAATTGGATTTCTTGGCAGATATTTATTTATTTTCTAGCTTATCTGAGTTTTTTTTATCAATTGTCCTCCTGATCTAACTGGGCTTTAGTACGATGTCTGATCCTCTAGATCCATAAATCTTTAAATCTGCATACTTGATAAATCTATTAGATCACAAGAAAACTTAAATTTGAACTTGATAATATCAAAATTTAAGTTCAATTCTAGTACTTTTTGTACCAACAATCTTAACTAGTAAAGTAATTGGATGTTCATTTGGGTGCGATTAATATGCTAAAGAGCAAGACTAGCTAGTAGTAACCGTTGGTGTGTTGATTTAGAAATAAGTTAAGAACTTTATTATAATTGTTTCAGAGGATATTTGTTCATTCATTAGCAACATTTGTTTATAGTTGCAAGTTGCAAAAACATAATGTTATCACCTATCCTGAAGTGATTTCTCCTCAGTCACAGAAACATTGACATTGTCTAGTTGAGTTAAAGATTTACCTTTAATTACCATTAATAACACTAGATTTTGCACGCATGCAGTGATTTAAATCTTATAATACAACTTTGTCAGCTAAAGGAAATGATCTATATCAAAATAACCTTAACAATTTAAATATGACAATTGTTCACAGGAAAAATTAAAATCATGTATCATCATTTGGTGTAAAAGAAACGACAGAACCATTCATTATTAATTTTTTTTAGTTTGCCTAACCAATAAACAATTATGTTCAGCAAGAAACAGCACAAAAAAATTAGCATTTACTGCAAACAATTCAACTTCTTTTTGCCAAAGGATCTTCTTCACCCGATAATACAATTATGTTCAGAAGGATTATTTTAGTTAACTCCCTTCTGTTAAGGCATCCCTTGAACTGTCTGATTCAAGCACCAAAGTGAGCATGAAAATTAAAGATGCAAGCAAAAATTATAATTTATATGTTGAGTCGATGAATCTTGGTATATTCCCAAGCGAAGGCTCTTGTTGGAACTCTACACAAAAAAAATACCTATGGCCAAATCCTATACTACTGGAGCAGCTTCACTTTATTATCGTATCCACTTCAAATCATCCCTTACAGCTTTGCCTGCATAAAACATAGAACAAGGAATCTAGTTAAGGCTCACACACCAAGAACACAATGTACTTACAAAGGAATAGCAATTATGAATAGGTATATGCACTGATATATCCATATGCATAGCTGGTGAATATTCTTTCAAGCAATTAAAAGAGTAGAAATATCAAATGTGTCATTTAAACAAAGTAGGAAAAGATCTCAAGTATGTGCTAAGATTTGTTGTTATGCGAGCAATGAATTGGTGAACTTATGTTTCAGCGATCTCTTCTTTGATCTCCAGAGAACAGAAACACAACACAGGTTTTAACAGTTAAAAATTGTTACCTGGGAATAGATGAAGGTTCCGAGGATGGCGATGGCGGCTCCAAGGGCATTGACAGGCTGAACAGGGGTACGGAAGATTATGATGGATGAGACGATGACGGATATCCGCTTCATGGTATTGCCAATACTGAACGTCAGAGGTGAGATCTCATCCAAGGACATGTAAGAGACTTGGTTGTATAAATGGTAGAAGACACTTTGCGCAGCTACCCACCTATTAAGAAGTCCATATCCAAGCTCAAAAATTTCTTATTTCAACAAAGGAAAACTTCCTAATTGATAGACAAAATTTATCTAACACGGGAAGTTACAAAATACAAACATAGTTACGCAAGAAACTAAAACTCAAAGAAAAGCAGTGTAAGCTTTCATTTTGAGATTGCAATTATATAAAGTGTAGCTAAAAGTTGTTCCTTGGCACGTGAAGGTAACAACTTTAGTCAGCAATAGTGCAATAGTAGTAGTAATTAGACGTTAGTAGTTCTTTAACATGCATGTTAAATCATAACCTTCATTTCTAAACTGTTCTTAGAAAAACTAGGGTTCAATTTTTTGCCATGTCAATTATAACATGAAAGAACAAGTTACTGCAGTAAGATGTTAGTATTGTGAGTTTGTGACAAAGCTAATCAAGAAAATTTTCTCACCATACGAAGTTAGGACCAATTTGTGAAAGTGCAGCCTGCCATCCAGCAGACCACATCTGAGGTCCCTCAACCGCAATAGCAAATGGTGTGAGTATCACCAGGGACAGGATGGAGAGGCAAGCATAATAGTTCATCCCACTAACAGACAACCCCTTCATTCCTCTTTTCGAAAAGATGTTCCGAAAGACAAACGCAAGGTTCGAAATCATGGCACCCATGAAACCTGATACCAAGACAAACACAAACACCTCGGTAATCAACCTAAAGATATTCAAGTTATTATAAACAGTGTCAAGCTTCAATAGGTCAAATCACATTAGAAAATCTAATCTAGATTATTCAACAACACTGGCTCAAAAATTAGGCCAAAAGTAATGCAATCAGAAAACAACAGAGGCAAAGAAAGCACGCACTGGTTTTTCTGTAAATTCGAACAGCTAAAAAGGATTATGTTACTAATAAGTTCGAAGAGAAGAGAGAACAAAAGTAGCTAATAATAAAGAATGTATTTTCCTTCAAGTGTTGACAGGAAGAAAAATAATAAAAAGGATATAGTGGAGATATCTAAGAGTTCATCCGTTCCTGTTGAAAAGATTTAATTTTTTTTATTAAAAAACATTACCTATCAAATCTAGTTCCAATTATTATGTTTGGATATATCTGGTTTTACATTATAGAGGTCTTTAGTATCATGAATTCTTGAGAATTCTCAAATATAAATCTGACTAGTTGTTTACTGAATTTCCATTTCATTTAAGATAATCTATTTTCAATTTTCAATTTTTGTTCACAAACACAAGAATCTAGAACAACACTAAGAATAGAACACCTACCGATATAACTCGATAGCTCAAAACAAGATGTAAGTGATATATTGGCTATAACTAGCAAAAGAAATGCTGTATATTTTAAACCATAAGCAATCTTAACTCCAAAGGAGAATGAGTTCAGATATATAGATCAAAATTAGCATAGGGCATGCCGCGGCAAAAGTGCTCTTCTAGTAAACAGTAACAGGACGAGTAAAAGAACCATATTTTAAATGTTAAGCTATCTTAACTCTAAAGGAGCAAAGGGTTATGTATCATTGTGTCATGCTTTATCGCTACTTGTACCATTGAAGATATGCAGTTTATTTGATACTAGTTTGAGGTCTTGCTATTAGAAATTAAAAAGGAAAGAAGGATCAAACTCTCACCAAAACATGTGCTAGAGGTTTAGACGCTGAAAGAATATCAAATAACGAGGAGAAAGAAGAATTTTGAAAAGAGCGACAAGCTTTACAGAAGAATTTTAGCTAATTCCTGTACTAACCAATCATGTTAAAGTTAAGCTCTGTAACTGCAGCCAAAGCACATCCACCAATGATAGGCACGAGCGAGAGGTACACCGGCACAGGGAAGGTCTCTCCCAGCAGAAACCTTGAGACCAACACGCTGAAAGCTGGCTCCCCGCTCTTGATTATATGGGTGAACGAGACCGCCACCTTTGACATGCTCACTGTCGCCGCCACATGCCCGATCGTGTGCGCGACCGCCACCTGATCGAAGGAATTCAACATACAACGCCTTTGATCTTGACAAGATGTAAAACGTAAAGATTAAAAAAAAAAAATTAGAAATTGAAATTTTGCCTTACCGGTGCAAGTGCTTTCCAGAAATTGAAATCGGTCTTGGGGGCCTCGGCGATCCTTGTTGCCCAGGAAATGAGCATTATGAGGGAACCCGCCGCCAAGGAGAGGGTGGAGGTCAGCCAAGGGTAGGGGAAGGCGTTGAGGACCTTCTTGTTGTAGATGTTGAAGACAACGTTGAGAGCCCACCAGGTAGCAAAATAGACGCCGATCTTGACCCTTTGGGCCGAAGTAGAACGAGCTTGCTCAGGGGAGATCTCAGGCACCTCCGATCTATCAGCTTCGTAGGCCTCGCACTTGAAATCATGACCGCGGGGCCTGACGGCCGACAAGGTCCCATCGCGGCGGAGCAATCCAAACCCAGATTGCTCCGGCGACGCGAGATAAAGGGGTTTCCTGGTGGAAAGCGTCAAATCAAGGTTTTTTACCGCAGGCACGGCGTGAACTGGCGCGATCCGAGGCCTGCCACAAGGCGCCTTCAGCCGGACGAGATCGCAAACACCAATCCCGGCGGCGGACTGACTAACGGAGGCGATCATCTTCACAAGCAACGCGATCCCCAGAGGCGATCGCAGGAGAACCTTATGAGCTGGAACGGCGGAGAAACCGATAAAACAAAACAGAAGGCGATTCGATCGACCCCTCGCGCCGATAACAACGAGGAAACTCAAAATCTAGCAATTTCGATGCTTTCCACAGCGAAAGAAGTCCCAAAACCCAAGAAAGAAAAATATCGCTTTCAATTGCTCTGCCAGCCGCAGCCGCCGCCGCAAGAACCGCGATCGAGCGATGAACCAAGAACACCGCGAGGATCAAGCGAGAGAAGCACACATAAATACAAACCACGGAGATCACGTGAGAAAGGGCGGAGAGGAATTGATCGTTCGACAGGAAAGCGATTGGCGAACTGGTTCAATGGATGGACGTTAAAATCTGGCGTTGCCACGGTCAATACGTCGACAAAATATTCGGATATTGCCATAAATAAATAAATAAAAACCTGACGAGTTCGATAAATTGCTTAAAAAAAAAAAAAACAGAAAAAATTGTTTGATTTCCCGACGCATTAAATTCTGCCTACAAATGCCGTACCCGTTCCGTCGTCCCCAGCAATCCTACGCCAAGAGAATCTACAATTTACCAATGGGAGCAAGTTGAAAATAAAAAATATATCATAATAATTATTTTAAAACCACTAATTTATTTAATCTTTTCATTCTATTCTTTCTATCCATCGTATATAATTTTAACATTTCTTTCCCACACTTTCACTCTAATAAGTGGAAGGTAAATCTCTCACCCTCTTCGCATCAATTTGTTAGACTCAAATTTATCATGCACCTTCCATTTATATACCTATATAAACCTCTTTCTATGTCCATAGGACCAGTACTAAAGAGGTCGTTAGGGTAAAGAATTTATTTTTATTGGATTCTAATTTATTTTTTCAAATTAAAACACCACTATTAGAGAAGACCTAAAATAATAATTGATGATATATTTGAACTCTTTCAACCTAAGAAATTCACAAAATCTTAAATATGTGCAATCGAAGCTCTCTATATCAATTAGTAAATTTCGACCGAAATTACACATTAGGTATGACATGAGTTTATATCAGGTCCAACGTGGTTATGAATTCATATCAGACCTAACTCATATGAGACTCAATATAAAATTTCAGCTGATTCTTTAAATAATATTTGAACACTTCTAGATAAGTCGAAATAAATAATAGATAACATATTTAAACACCTTATAATTTTAGAAATACACATGACCTGAAATATGTGTTATCAAAACTCTCTAAGTCAATAAGTGTGTTTCGTGTAAAGCAAATCTCTCTTCCTCTTTCTCACCTATTGATTTATTCTACTCAAATATATTTTTTTCAAAACACCACCCTTAAGGATGACTAAAAATAATAATGAATATTTTACCACCATAAAAATAATAATGGATATATTATTTAAACCGGCCCCTTGCATATTCATAAATTCACAAAATCTAAAATAGACATCATCAGAATTTTTTTAGGTCAATTAGTAAGTTTAAAAGAGGAGGAGCAAGTGAAGAGAGAAGGAATAGATGTTGATGTGGTATATAGTTGGAGTTCAGGTAGAACGGGAAGAATAAATAAATTAATATGCATTTTAATGATTACCAAAATATGATACACATGTTAATCAATTCAGAAAACTCGGTGCGCCGCCGAGATGCACTCAAATTATGCTCCATTTTACTTACAGCTTATTCAAACGAATCACACTCAAACTAATAATAATAATAATAATAATAATAATAAAATTATTATAACGATACGACGCCATCTCATCGTCAAAGGAAGAAGAATAAGGCTGGCCCAAATAAAGGCCCAACTAGGCCCATGAAGCCCACCACCCTCAAGACGGCCCCGTTTGGAGGCGGAGGAGGTGGGTTGTTGGGTTCCTCCCCCGCCGGCACAGGCTCAGCGGCTGGTATTGTGGCCTCGCTCGGACTCGGCGGAGGAGACGACGGAGGCGAAGGCAACGACGACGGAGACGGCTCAAGCGCCTCCGAAGGCGGCGGAGGGAAATTCGACGGGGTTGGAGCCTCTGCGGGCGGCGATGAGGGACTCAGTCGATGTCGGTTGGTCCGATTTGCCATGACAAGAATCACGAGAGATTCATTTCTAAGGCAGTTAGATTCGACGCCGCTGATGAAATAGAAAGCGCCCGATCGAGTGAACGTGAAAACGGTGTTCCCGTCGTCGTACTTCTTCACGTACGTGCTCGTGTTGCACGTGTCGTAGGCAATTTGGTCAACTTCCAGCACCGAATCTTTGTCCTTCGGATAAACAAACACTAGGAACACACAGAAGATTCATTGCAAATGATCTGATCGAGCCAAATGTTCATAACTAAGTTTAATATTCTGTTCGATAAAAAAAACTCACATAGAGAATCTCCTACGTGGAATCTATTCCTTTGGGCCCACTGGTTGTATGACATGGCGGTAGGGTCAGGCAGAGACCAGCCCCGAGACCCTCCAACTTTGAACTGCGTGGCGCAAGCCGAGGACAAAAACAGAGCGAAGGCGAGCAAAAGGAGGAGGACACTGCAGGACTTCGCCATGATCGAGGAAGAAGAAGAAGAATGAAAAAAGTACTGAGGTCGATCGAGGATGAAATGCAGTGTTCGTGGTTTAGGGTATTTGTAGACGTACCCTTCAAAAAACTTAGCCTCTGGAGCAAAGTATAAAGGCTGCTAGCTGCATCAAAGCTAAGTTATGCTTTGCTTGGTGCTAGCTAGCTGCTTCAAGCTCTCAAGCATTACGTGTTCTTTAGTTTATCTGGCCAGCTTTTTACTAAAGGGCGTTTGTAGGATTTTAAATTTACCAAAAGACGTATGTTACTTTAAAATTTACTAAATTGTGCACATTTGCAATTCTTTTTCTATTTTAACATTCTGACAAATCTATCTTTTTATTTTATTTATTTTCTCGCTCTCTCTCATCTATTGCATGCAATATTTTTTTTTATTTTTCCTCTCCTCTCTTTCTCTTTCCTCTAATTCTTTGCATGCACACACATAGATGTTAGGCCTGATATATTGCAT
>JBAMIE010000029.1:7707999-7722089 GCA_037177295.1 Kaempferia parviflora | reverse complement strand
GACAAGTAAAAGAATTTAGAAGATTATTCTTAGCGACCTTGACCCACCTCCGTGTTGACATGGGAACATTGGTAGAAATATTAGGGATGAACGAATCATCTTTTGCTACTTGTAGGGTTGCCCCATTTTTTATAGAAGGAGATCAATTATAAGGATATGTAACCTAATACAACAACTTTTTATACGAGTAAAATTAGACACGGAAAATATTTTCTAAGGAATAAAAATTAACCTCAATCTATTAAAATAGCCTTCTGTTCATGTACCAACTACTATACCAGTCCGGGAGTATTTTATTATAATAATTGGTAATACAACAATCCTCCTGATTAGAAAAAGGTGCAATTTGCAAAGTGATCGTCACATAGCAAGATAGCCTCCAATCAATAAATCAACTGTGCAGGCAAATGCTGAGCTCTATAATTGTTGGTGCTTCACACAGCAAACTGCCATTATTTCTTTCCTTTTCCTTTCTTTCAAGATTTAAAAAAAAAAAAAAAAAAATCTTCACCGAAGTAAATTTGTAGCAATGAAGTGGCAAGCACTGAAACTGAAAAGATGCATACATTGAGTTGGCAACGATCATATACTTACTATTTTTAATTAATAAATTTAAAACAAAATTAATAATAAAGTCGATTAATTGCTAGGGCATTTAGGCATGAAACCTCGTCCCAATTGAATGTCTGTTTCTGGTAAAATGGCGGCGATAAAGTAAAAATAGATCGTTGCATATATACAAGGAACTCAATATGTCGATAATCAGAACAGAGCAGACACGTACACGATCGGATCTCTCCCATGTTCCTCGCCTTCCATTCAATCTAATTCGATCTTTCATTAATTCCTCAATCTACGCTTTCACTCTCTTAGATGCTTTACTCGATTTCCTAGTCTCCGGCGCCGCCACCGCCGCCGCCTCTGCCTCCGTCTCTAAGACAGAAGTCAGCTTTTCCATGTTGATCACGTGCTCATGGACTGCCGACGGCATGGCTACAGGCTGATGTTCTTCGCCGTCCTTCTCCTCGGCGGCGACGGCGGCGGCGGCGGAGTCCTGTGGGGGGTTCATCTCTGCGATCTTGACGATGTGCCCGGAGATTATCGCCATGTGCTCTGCGATTTTGGTGATGTGCTCTGTCACCGTCGGCTCCTTGGTGTTGCTGCTCTCGCCCACTTCGACCTCGACCACTCGCTTGCCGCGCTGCTCCTTCTCCTCGTCGCGCTGCTGCGGCATCTCCAGGTCCAGCAGGCTCGAGGCGCGGGGTGGTTCCGATCCCTCGGCCGCATGCGTGACGGACCTCGAACTCCTCCCCGGCCTCGCGCGCCGGTCCTTCTTCCTGATGAAGATCAGCACCTGCGGGAAACTCAAGCCGGCCGTGTTAGATAACCGATCGAGAAGAAAGGAAAATAATGGGGAAAATGGGCGGCTAGTCCGGCGCGACGATGTCGGAGGACGTTGACTAAGTCAGCGTCGGCGCTTGTGGCCCACATCCCCGGGTAGATTTCCCGGGTGGACGCTGCCATTGGTGCTGTAGCCGTACGTCGTACCTCGGAAGTCAAGATGGGGATCGACGCCACTGGCATGATGAAGCTGCTGGTCTCGCTGGCAGCATCGTCCTCTTCCAATGCGTCTGCAAATTCCGAGTCTCGAGGTCCGGAGGCCTCTCCATCCTCAGCTGCCGCGGCGCCGGCCGCCTCCCTGCCGCCCTTCCTCTTGTAAATCACGTAGATCACCATCTGTGCCGTTCCGAAGAAGATCCCTATAACGGTCGGTATCTATGCACAGGCACAAGGCGTCAGTCAATTTTTTTTTTTAAAAAAAGAAAATTTGAAATTGATTATTTAAATTGGCGCCACAGAAGTCAGACTCCCGGAGATATTAAGATAAGATTGTATATAATAGATCAACTGTGTTCCCTACGTTAACAGAAGCTTCGTGTATCGAACTTTCAAGTCATTTGGGTGTATTTTGTTTAGGTTATTTACCGTAACAAAAATGTCGTGGCTGAAGAGTCCATATCCTAGCCATATCGAGGCACTCAACGTTAGGAAGAATGACATGCCGATGGGCATGAACTCAACACTTCGAGTGCGCACCACAATCCTCTGAAAATTAAAAACACAAACAATTAAGCACTTCGTGGCTTAATTCACAAGTGAACTAGACAGAATGACTTCTTACGATGATGCTCAATGGGGCCGCGTAGACGCTAATCGAGAAAGCTACACAGATCCAACCGAGAACTGTGGCGCGGTTCGAGCCATCGAACATGATTTGAGTCACCGCGACGATCAAGGCGAAGAGTACCAAATTCAAGCCCACACACACTTGGATCGTCCTCATCTGCCTCGACGATATAATCAAATTATAAGTGATCATATATGATTTGTTAACACAAAGAATAATACATAATAATTTGGATTGGGAGAACAAATTACCCTATCTTTCTTTGGGGCATAGATGGCATACATGATGATGTATACGGACTCGATGAAGCACCCGACAAAATTAATCAAAATTAGGAGCATTGATCTGGATGGTTTGTTGTACGCATAATAAGCCCAAATTATGCAACTAAACAGGGATAAATTATAAGGCAATGACTGGAATCCTCGTGCCGATTTGTTGCGGTAGATTTTGATAAAAGTAGGTCTGCCATCGTTAATTAGTGATTAAGACAGGTAATTATCATAAATAATTAATTAATGAAAACTGTTTATAGGAGAAAATTGTGTGTGTGCTCACATTGGGGAAAGATAAACCAAGAAAGAGATGATGTTGCCTGCATTTAAAAGAAATACATGCATGATAAAAGGAAAAAAAAAGAAATTAATTTAAGATTGAAAAGCAAGATTAAGTGAATGATTAGCATTTAATTAATTAATTACCTAGTATTCCAAATATAATGAGTAAAAGACGTGCCATTGAAGGGTCCATCTTGATGCTTGAGAGCTATGAATTAAAGAGGAAGAGGAAGAGTAAAAGAAAAAACTTGTGAATTAATTGTGTTTCCTTGTGCATTGGATGGTCATTTCTATTGAGTAGAGAGGTATTTGTTATGAGTTATTTGCTAAATTTAAGAATTTTGTTATTAACTCTTTAACAAACTAAAGTAAAAGAATGATTTAATTAGGATGCGTTTGGTTTGATAGATTTAAGAATGATTTATTTGCTAAATTTAAGAATTTTGTGAATTAACTCTTTATGGTTGGAATGCTTGATATTTGTATTTGGTGTAAATGTTGTAAATATTGTAGCCAGAATTTATTGTAAAAAAAATAGAAATTGATTTTTTGAAATAGTCATATATTGGAGAGGAATGGAAAAAAAAATAGAGATGGAATAATTAAAAACTGTCATTAATTGCCTAATTCAATGTATAAATTTAGCGACAGAATTGAATTTGATAGTTGATTCGAGTTTGATAGTCGAATCAAGATCAACCTATTATATTTTGTTACTTTGTTTGAGTAATAAATAATTTTTATGATACTTTAGAACCTATTAACCTATGTATGATTAATTGGTATGCTTATATTGCAAATGTTTCTTTATTTATTCATGTATTTGGTGTACTTCATTTAAGATAACTAACACATTCATGTGCACCAAAGCTAATTAAGAACATCAACATTGAAAGAGTATCCAAAGTAAGCATGTCATAATTCACTCACCACAAATTCTAATCAGATATCAAACAAAAACATCAAAGATTGTTATCATCAATGGCCTAAATAAACTAATCATTGAATAATTAGGGAAAATTCACTTCACTGTGCAGTACAACTCCAGAGATAGATCCATCCAGGTAAACACAAACTTCTGGAATCACAAACACAAATATATACATGTGCCAAGCAAACGTGTAGTTTTCAGTTGATGTTCCGAAACTATTTAAGCACGATACGATAATAATGATGCTGAGACAAAATTTTAGCACAGGATAGAGCACAGATGGAAAAGGATGCCAGAGAAGCTATCAATGTAATACCACCTCTTTCGATTGCCCTGTCTTTGAGTTTGGAGTGTGTCAGCATCCGCGCAAACTTACAAATTTCCTGGACCTGTACTGCCGCTACCGCTACCGCTACCTGTCCTACTTGTTTGTCCTGCAACTGATGCCACAGCTTGAATGTCGGGTGCTGTCTCCCAGCTTCCACTTCTTCCCCAACTTGATCGCCTATGGTGCAGCGTAGGTTGCACTTCCATGCCTGTCACAAAAGCTTCCCTGCTTAAATTTGGAGAAGCTTCGGTGAGCTCGCCATCCTTGTCTTCCATCATGTTTCTGTTGCTTAGACCCTCTTCGTGCTCACCAACTTGTGTGACGGCCCTTAGTTCATCCCACGTCACTGGCTTCCGGCCCATCTCAATGTCACCGATAGCTTTTCCCATGTTTGGGCTCATGAAACCTCCACCAGAGGAGCGCGGTTGAGGTCCTTGTTCTCGCGATACTCTTGCACGGAAATTATTCTTTGATGGAGGTATGCTCGTACAAAATATCTCCTTAAAATTTTCCACAATTCCTCTGTTATATGGATTAGCTCTCCGATCATAACGGTATCTGAAGTTCTCATAAGTTGTCTAACAAGAAACAGAAAACAGAAAATTGAGAGTAATATTTCAAGATGATTAACAATTTTAAATTAAAGATCACTATAAACATTACCTGATTGGTGCTCATTAGATACAAATGAAAGACAGAGAGGCCTCCAACAAACCAAACTGATATAAAAGTATAAATTATGAGGACAATGGAAGCAGGAGTCTTGATCATTGCTCTCCAAATAGTTGTGTTTTCAGAATTTCTGATTTTTATTATGCAGACCCAGGAAAATCCAAACACATAAAGGCACAACAAAGTCGATGAGAAGACGAACATATAGAAGAACCTATAGTTCCTCTGCACGAAGAATAGTTATCAGTAATGTCCATAGACAATATTCAATTACTACTATTCTAGTTGACAAACTTAGTGCATCTACTACAAGATACTTACTGGTAGTTAGGCAACTTTTGCAAATTGAAATGAATTGGTTGACACAGGTTAAATTCCAATCAAATATTTGAGATTTTGGAACTCACCAGTCCAATGCATTGTCCAACCCATGGGCAATGATGATCAAAGCGTTCCACGCAATTGTTACATATTGAGCAGTGAGAACAGCGAAGGGGTCGATAGAGCATACAAGTATCACAGTATTTCACCTTTACAGTTATACCATTTACAATTTCATCCTTCATTCTCGATAATTGTAATTGTGGAGTTTGAACCCCTCCAACTTCACCACCGCCCTCAACGATTTCTGGTTCTGGAGGATGTGCACTACGAGGTACTATTCCAGGATCTCTACCGGAGGCAAGAAGTAAAAGAGTTAAATCCTGAAATGTGAAGCCCCTGTCATACAATTAACCTCAAAAAAATCCAATAGGCATTTCTTTAAGTTTTCAGCATGACCATATCATTCAAAAGTACTATATGCTTTTCAAGATAATAGTCAAACATACGACAAAGAAAACAAAAAAAAACAAAACAAAACTGATGTAACAACAATATTATCAATCTCTTTGTTTCAAACCTGTGCTTACATTTTTGCACGTGACTTTATTAACCTTTCCCGTAATAAAAATTTACATAAATATATACCACTCCTACAAGCGAATTAAAAGCTTGACTTTTAAAATAATGAATAAAAAAACCATAAGCTGTAGCAAAATTTAAAATCATACTATGCTCTTTATTTCTTTCTCAAAATCAAGAATCTTCATGCACATCTTTCTCTTCCATATGTGTTCTCCCTCCATGTCAATTTAAATCACAGCATGAGGATACCCAAGTTATTTATGTTTCCTTTAATTGATAACACCAAGATCATTTAACTATCTTTTAGGTATAAAAATAAAATAAAAAATAAAAAATAAATTAAATCACAGCATGAGGATACACTAGTTATAACTATCTTTTAGTTATATTAAGTTAATTTTTCTATCATCTGTACTCTTTGCATCTTTTCCAACTTCGAATTGTCTAACCATAGAATTAAACATTGTTTCCCAACATGTTCATCATCTTAGCATATTTTGTCCTTTTATCATTTTATCATGTTTTAAAGCTCCACTTAATTGTTCATGGATGAGATTGACAATATGCCTGTCTTTTTTGTTACTATTAAATGGTTGGATTAATAAAGAGGTTCTTACAACCATTATATATCTTAAACAAAATTCTGTTATAACCCTTCAAGTAGGACATGGGGATACCTACATAGGGTCAGCTATAACAAAGTTGCGGACATGGAACAAGAATATTTAAAATGAAAAAAACAAAAGAAAATTAATCAACAGAATGGTTTGCAAGATTTCTGTTGGTATCAGGGATCATCAAGAGACAATAAAATCACAATGGATACAATCAATGGCTTTGACTTGAAAACAAAGGCCCACCAACGTGGGGTCCCATGGATCTCGGGGAAGCGTCTATTGTACACAGTCTTACTCTGCTTTGCAAAGGTTGTTTTTGATACTTAACCTGTAACCTCTAGGTCACACGACAACAACTTTACTATGCGTCAAAGCTCTCTTTCAATGGCTTTGACTTGACAAGATTAAAAAAAAATCAAAATCAAAATCAAAATCACAAGTTAGACCACGCAAACAAAAAAATAGGGCTAATTGCAAAACCATCTCATGCATTAAGGCCTAATTGCATGAGAATCCCTCTTTGGTTTAAAATTGCAATCCTCCATGAAATCCTTGTCATCATCCAAAATCATCCAATGAAAAGTAAGAATAAGTAATTTTCTCTGTTTTGAACCTTGACTTATAAAATTATTAACTCAAAAAAATGAACGAAGGGATGGCTTTTGTTCATTATAAGTTATAATAGACTTAATTGCATAATTATATCTAGGCTTCAAGGGTATTGGACATATGATTATATGAGATAGAGGTTTACATATTAAAGACCAACACATTTACCAAATTTATGGTAAAAAATTTAACAATAAAAAAGATAAATAAAAGTATGACACTGATGAACCATTTCAGAGTTACTTGTTTCTTATCACATGCAGCACCTAGAAGAAGGAAACTAAACCAGAAGTTTCCTCGCTAAGTTCTTTATCTATGGTAGTTATTTTCCCAGTACTTTGAACAAAACAAACCTGTAAGCTTATATCTCAGAAAGCCACTAGAAGAAGGAAACTAAACCAGAAGCTATCTTGCTAAATTCTTTATCTATAGTAGTTATTTTCCCAGTATTTTGAACAGTAGAAACCTGCAAGCTTATATCTCAGATAAGGACTTCAAGACAAGGATAAAACCAGTGTCTAGTGGATTATAGAACAACGATCAACCACCTATTTTGCCCAAAATACTATATAAAAGAGTAGAGCAACATCTTTATAGCAGACAAATTTTCAATTTTTTTTTTTTTTAATATCTCATTAAAGCAGGAACGTTAGATACATGTTTTTTGAAAAACAGCAACTAGACTATAGTACTCAGAACCTTGATAATAAATATGGATGAAGAAATACTCACGTATAGACTGAAGACAATAGCTATTACCATTACAGGTATACCCAGAGAATTAGAAAAATCATCTGATAGTTTTTCAGCAACAAATGCACAGAAGATTGAAATAGGAGCAACAATCAGGAATATGGTGAGAAACAATGATCTCACATCAGGGCCAAATATAAACCTCCCTTGAAGAAAAAATATCTGCAGAAGATAAGCAAACATGTATAGGGGATCTAATAAAAGATGTTTCAGGAAGATTAACAAAATTATAGCAAACTAGTGATGCTTGAGCAAAATGGTAATACATGTTGAAGTCAATGCAAAATGGTATCTAATAGATATTAGGGTTTGCTAAGTTCCTTGATTGATACAGTAAAGCTAAATCAGCTAGCACAATAGCTACAAGCTATGCAAAAATTGTCATATAATGTGACATATGAAGAACTTTTCTAATTAACTACTTTTCTGTCTGATAGCCTTGTACAAATCTAGAATAGTGGAATATTACATAAACAAAAAGGTAATCTGTAATATTTTTCAATCATAAAATTAACTGCAACATTTCCAATCTATCAATCATTAATGACCTATATCAAGTATAGAAGCCTTGTTCGGGTTAAATGAACTAGAAACTCTAAATAAAACAGTAGTCATGTATGCAGATGACAAATACACCGCCATACGTAGAGTGTGTTTTCCGCTAGAGCCATAATATCTAAGGTAATATAAATGTCTTAAATAGTATTCTTGGTACTCTTAACTTTATTAGTCAGGCAGAATAAGGACCGAACCACTGAAATACGACACGACTACGAAAACCCAATTTTGATTGAATAAAAAGGAAACCCAGTTGAAAATCAACTTATTCAGAGAACCGTACTCCAACATCCCAGTTTGGATTTGATTCTACATGGCAATCAAAAAAGGACCATTTGAGAGTGCAAACTATAACCAAAACAGCTTCCTGTTAACAAGAGTTCAAATATTCGAAGAGAAAGGCTATACCCTCATATTTGCAAGCCTCCTAATCAACCAAAAAAACCAATTTTGCCACAGGCAGCAAGTGTAAAGATTCAACTGATTTAGCTGGACACAAGGGTTAGTGAAGCTGGAATAAACAGATCAAAACTTACGTTGCTTCCCTGCCAAGCCTGGTACACCCTCTGCGCATCCCCGTCCACCTCCATGCTCGAAGCAGCTAGATCCGGCCCCGAGGAAACGGGACAACACACATTTACGCTGCACCAACGCTTGTAAGACAGACAGACTCTCCGGCGAAACCCCGAGCTCTCACGAATCGACGACCAAGGATGCCGGATGGCAAAGATAGGGTCTTTCCTAGGTTCCGATGTGCTCACGGGAACGACACCTGCAGAACAACGGACCTCCCGGATTCCGGATGTCCCGTCGACGCCTCGACCGGTGGATTCCACGCCGCCGCCGCCTCTTGTGATTTGCCTTTAACCAGCCCGCCGATAGAGATTGTTGTTTGAGGAAATTGACAGAGCGAGAGCGAGAGCGAGAGAGGGCATTCGTCCTTCATTTTCGTACCCATTTATTCCACAATTCATACTCTTCGGATCACCCGTCAAAGCAGCGACACGAAACACGTAGGAGTGCCACGTGGTGAATAGCTGGGGGAATTGCGGAATTTCGTTCGACGAGAGGAAATTTTGGATCCAAAATCTCATATCACTAATCTTATTTAATTATATATTATTTTTATATTTATTCTGTAATATTTTATTTTATCATCCAATATATGTCATTATATATATTTTTTTTCGAGAACAATATCCACCTCATGCCGAAGAATCCTATTCGGATCAACATCTGATCCTTTGTTTGCTTTGACTTTAATCGATCTCAGTCAACCATCAATTAGAAAAGTCAAGATAATTAAAATTTTCTACTGTTTAATCGAAATCGTATGACTGTTTCTTGAGTATTTAGATTAATGTTTTCCCTATATTATCCGAGTCGGCTGTAACGAATAAAATATTGGACCGAGTAGAAGGTTCGCATGTAAATTAATATACTTAAGTCAACGTTGACATACAGCCGCCTATGACTTGGTACCCCGGACCAATACGTAAGTGGGAGTTGTTGGAAAAGTCAAAGAAATCCAACGCCGGCTACTTGTGCGTTGACTTAACATTCTAGATATTTGTCTGTTTTATATTTCAGTAATTGGAACATTTTTATTTTTATTTTTAAAAAACCATTTACTTGCATTCAAATTTTACCAAAATTCTAATTAACAAAATTCCTATGAGTCTTTTAAAAGAGAAATTAGTGAGATGCAAAGTCAAACTTTTTATTGTTTAATGTCTCTAATAAGTAATAATGAAGAAATTAACAATAAAAAAAACTTTCTAAGTCCGGAAATGGGCCAGCCTAATTGGGCTGAATAGAAGGATCAACATGTCCCCTCTCAAAAAACAAAAACAAAAAAAAAAAAAAAAACTATGAGAATCCCATAAATAAAAATGGTCTTAACATAGAGAAACAAATCTCATTTAAAAATATTATTTTTCTAAAAAATTAATATATTTTTATTAATAAAAAAGAAATTAAACCAGGTGATAAAATGGGATAGCACTCTCCTAAGTGTCCTTCATAATTCGTTCTCAAATTGAATAACTACTAACCTAAATAATATCTAATAACTGCCTATTCAATAAGTTTATCATTTCCTTATCCTTGGATAATTTAGCTAAATAATTCATTGCCTCGTCATCTATGACGAGGAAGAAGATGACAACACACATCGACTTCAAATAATTTAGGCGGTGTTTTGTTGACATATTTTATATTTTTATTTTTTGAAAAATATGTATTTTTTAAAAAATATATATTTTTTTAAAAAATATGTATTTTTTAAAAAAATGGTGTTTGGTTTATATTTTTCATATTTATTTTCTATAAAAAGATATAACATTTTATAGAAAAATAGAGAATGGAGAGTAGTGAACGTTATGTGGCGATGGTCAAGAAAGAAGGTAACGACGACGGGGTTAGTGGTAGCGGCTTAAATTCAACGATGATCACACAGATATCTCACGGAAATAAGGAGAAGGGATATCGCTGCTGGCTGCTCATGTAACAAATAGAGCAATTGACATGGCGAGGTGAAACCGTCATGGGGAGAAGTAGCTATAGAATAAGGAAAATTTTATGTTTAATTATCATTTTTAACAAATAACTATGCAATATGAAAAAATAAAGATCAAAATAAAATTAAAATGAATAATAAGTACTGAAATAAAATTACTATGGGGCTGTAATAAAATTTTATATATAATTTTTTAAAAATGAGTGTGGTTTAGAGTCCACCCTAGCCAAGTGTAGTTCCGCCCCCGTAAGTCTGGAATCCATGCTTAAGTCAACGTTGACATGCAGCTGCCTTGGAACAGTCAACGTTACCCCGGACGAGTACCTAAGTGGGAGTTGTTGGAAAGTCAAAGAAATCTAACGCCAGCTACTTGTGCGTTGCCTTATCATTCTAGATATATTTCAGTAATCGGAACAATTTTATTTTTATGTTTATTTTTATTTTTATACTTGTCTGTTTTTACCAAAATTCTAATGAACAAAATTCATATGAGTCTTTTTAAAGAGAAATTAGTTAGATGCAAGGTCAAACTTTTTATTGTTTAATTTCTCTAATAATAAGAATAAATTAACATTAAAAAAACTTTCTAAGTCCGGAAATGGGCCAGCCTAATTGGGCCGAATAGAAGGCTCAACATGTACTCTCTCTAAAAAAACACATAATCCCACAAATAAAAATGGTCTTCAAATCTCATTTAAAAATACTATTTTTCTAAAAGAATATATATTTTAATTATTAAAAAAACATTAAATATGGTGGTAAAATGGGCAGCTTTTTATCAAAAGCGCACCTAAGATATGGTATTTACTAAAAGGCATACCAAACTTTTTAATTTACCAAAAGGTATAAAAAAAATATGAAATTTTCATTTTACCCCTGCCGTCAACAGCCCACCGTGGGCCTGATAAAAACCGAAGTGATGTTGGGTTGTTGGCGGGAGAGGTAAAATAGGAATTTCATATATTTTCTGTGCCTTTTAGTAAATTTAAAAGTTCGGTGCTCCTTTTGGTAAATATCATATCTTAGGTGCGTTTTTCGGTAAAAACCTGTAAAATGGGATAACGCTTAGTGGCCTTTACAATCCGTTTTTAAATTATACAAAGAGAGATAAATCACAAGTGACCATGACTGACTTTAGGCATAGGTTATTAAGGTTTATGCCTAGTGCCCTAATAAAATTGGGGCCTATTATTTTTACAATTTTTATAAAATTGATGAACTATCATTATTTTTAGAAAATATTTAATTAATGAGCTACCAATTTTAACATTGTCATCACACGGCTCACACCACTAATAAATTTAAAAAAAAAATTAATACACCATCCGTTTATATCTTATTTCTCTATTAATTGTCCCCTCGGGACAGTGTGATGGTTAAAACATGGGAGCTTGTCACATGAGGTCTAGACAAGGGCGGAGCTACACTTGGGCTAGGGTGGACTCTAGCCCCACCCATTTTTGAAAAATTATATGTAAAATTTTATTGCAGCCCCGTAGTAATTTTCTTTCAGTCCTTATTATTCATTGTAATTTTATTTTAATGCTTATTTCTTCATATTACATAGTTGTTTGTTAAAAATTGTAATAAAACATAAATATCCCTTCTCCTTATTTCCGTGTGATATCTGTGTGATCATCGTTGAAGCCTCTACCACCAACCCCGCCATCGTTACCTTCCTCCCTGACCATCGCCGCATAACGTTCATTACTCTCCTCTTTGATATTTTCGTCGTCGCTTTTCTTTTTGTCGCAAATGATGTTGACTTTGGTCAGCCCTCACAACTTAGCTGCGACTACCGTCATCGATGATCAGCCCCAGACAATTTTAAATCCCGGCTCCGCCCCTGGGTTTAGAGGTCAAATCTCGGCACGCCCGAGCATTTACCTCCCCCATGTCTTGACTATTTACACTTATGGCTAGTAGTCACCCGTGGTTTACCTCCTCCGTATGGGCTCTGGGACGGGTCAGCCGGAACGCTGGGGGCGAGCAATTCGCCTTATTTTTCTATTAATTACATTCTCAATTTTATATTACCCCTTCTTATTCCTTATTAATTGCATTTTCAATTTTACATGAAATTTTACCTACCTAATTTTTCATTTTATAAGAGTACTCAATTTTTTTTTTTTTTTTACACCGCATTTTGCAATTTCCAATTAGACAACACTAAGCCATTTAATTATATGCCTTATTTATAAAACATAATCAACTCTTTTCTTTTCAATATCTCTCAAAAATTCTAGTCACAGTTATATATTTCCCTCATTAGTGCTCTTCGTTTTTCGTCTCGCTCTCCCTAACCAATAATATTTCTTACTAACTCTTTTCTTCTTCCTCGATAAGAATAAATTAGAAAACTTTTATCCATACAAATGCAAAGTACAATACAATCTTTTTAAATATCAAATTATGTTTTTTTCCTAATTTCCATATGATAATAAATAGTTGCTCGTGTTAAGAACTATAGATTTTTATTAATCATAGTATCTAATTTAAAAAAATTCATAATAAACTTTGATACACATTGATTGTTCTTTGGTATATTAGAAACATTGATATTTCTTTAAAAATAATGTTAGATGTTATGTGTAAAGGATAAGTCATATGGATAGACCTAAAATTGTTAATAAAAATTTATGTGATTTCTTACCAGTGTTTTAGTAAAATGATAATTTTATCGTGTAAAAACAATGCTAGACTCAACCAAAGAAAAAATAATAGAATAAAAAGTGGTATGAGAAATTTTAAAATTTTTATTTTACCTAGGGCCATAGGTAACCTTGAGACCGCAGGACTACTAATCCAAGTAATATCTAAGTACAGAATAGGAATCCGAATATTAGTTAAAAATTAATCGACGACAACATCATGCACTAATCAACTGCTGTAAAAAAAAAAGGCATTAAACATGATTTTACATCATATTTAATGCCAAAAGATTCAATAAGTTTCTCATTTCCTTATCCTTGCATAATTTAGCTAAATAATTCATTGCCTCGTCATCTATGACGAGGAAGAAGATGACAACGCATACCGACTTCAAATAATTTATTTTCTCCTTATTTTTCCAACATAACTAACAATCACAATCTTCCTTAAAAATTAATTTCTAAAAATTACTTTAAATAATAATAATAATAATAATAAATAAACAATGATTGTATAACTTTTTACCAAATAGCACACCTAAATTTGCGAATTTACTAAAAGGTGCACACCACTTTTAAATTTATCAAAAGGCGCAGGTAAAACAGTAAACTTTTCATTTTACCCCTCGCTCACAAAAGGTCCACCGTTGGACCTGATATATAAAAATATCAGGCCCAACATGGGTCTGATATGAAAATATCAGGTCCAACGTGAACCTGATAAAAAAATCAGATCCACGTTGGGTCTGATATATGGAAATATCAGGCCTAACGTTGATCTGATTTTTTTTATCAGGTCCAC
>JBAMIE010000029.1:7685348-7697075 GCA_037177295.1 Kaempferia parviflora | reverse complement strand
CCATATGATATGCACCAAAATGAGTCCATATCAATGACCTGAGTATCATAAGTCTAGGTATACATGCAAGGTATATCTAGTAGCTAATCGAGTGCCTAGTAATGAATGGTATGCCACTACTTCTATGATCATAAGAACACATGGCAAGTATAAACATGATATAGAACTAAATGCGTAATATATAACAATGAAAGCATACAACATGTATCAAGTAGTAACATACCAGGGGCAGATATAAACATAAAAATTATTATTAGCTATAAAATACTACGCATATAAAAATGACAATATCAAAGGAGATAAGTCAAAGTTACCCCCTCATATGAAGATGCTCGATATAGCAGAGAATCTCCGTCCAATAAACGACAACAATAATCCGAATCAAATCAAATCAATGCCGTGTAATGAAAGGACATATTATTTATTTACCATCACATGCGGCGCTCAGCTAAACTAACTACCTAATAAATTAGGATCGTCTTAATTTATATTGTCCGTTAATTAATCCTTTAATTTAATGATTAATCCTTCAATAAGCCTAATCCTCAAAATCAGGTTCATGTTAGGTTTAGCCTAAGCTTAACCTAAATGGTTACCTCATCCAATTTCTACAGTTCAACCAATTCTACATCCACCTCTAACCAAGGGATAAGTGCCAAGGAAACAAAGTCTACAACCATTGACTCATCAAATTCCATAATTAACCCAAAACCTAATCCAATTAGAAAATCCTAGGTGGATCAACCAAATCATCGACTAGCTCAATCTAGTCTGATCCAATTCTTCCTTCACATGCCCTAATTTGATCCAAGGAAAACATGAATTAACAATCCGCATAATCCCCTTCACAGATTAGCTTATCCAAGAAGAAATTCTGAAGGAAACTTACATCGATGGGTGGTACTCGGATGCCTATGTCTCTCCAATGCCCAAATCTGTTGATACCTAACCATGAATCAATTAAATTCAGAGGTTAATGCAGATTCGATCCCTCTAATTAAAACAATTGTCCAACTCTTACCTACTCGCATAGTGGCATTGTGGTAGGGATGGCCGACCCTTGGTGACCTCAACAACTATGGTGCATGAGATTGTTGCCTTCATCTGGTCAATGGTGGCAATGGTGGCCGGATCAGGGGTGCGGCAAGGGATCGAGTGAAAGTGACGGTGACCTTGGAATCAGAGCTAGGGTAGAGAAGGGGCACTGGAGAGTTATGGTTGGTCGGCCTTGCAACGTCGGCCACTACTGAAGGGTTGCATCGGCGATGGGCGGTGCAACATGGATGGTAGCATCAGGGTCGACGACGGTGATGACATCGGGCAGAGATGCAAGAGGAAGAGGGATCAGAGACCCTAATACCAGATCCTTACTTGTAATCGATGGTGCTCGGCGACAGTGGAGAGGTACAGGAGAGGGCACCAGTGCTGGCGTGGAGGCTAGGGGATCGGGATGTCCACTAGAAAGGCGACGACGCGGCGAGATCGCACCAGTGGGGAGATGATGGGACGAAGCCGACAGGGGAGGAGAAGAATCGGGAGGAGAAATCCGCAGGTGCTCGAGTCCAAGCCGAAACCTTACCAATAGGGCGATGACCGGCTGATGGAAGAAGGCGGTGGCGCGATTGAGGATCAGGGGCGGTGGATCGCGTGGAGAAGGAGAAGTGGTGTGCGGCGGATCGAGGGAGGAGGGGGGGATGAGGAAGAGGGATCGGGAAAACTAAGTCAAATTAGGGTATTTATAATTTCAGACTTATGGTTAATTCAATTAAACCCTAACTTGATTCCTCAATCAACACCCATTTAAATTGGTATACAACCGGACTTTTCTTAAGCCTAATAGGACATCTCCACGAAACCAGTCATACAAGCTCCAATTAATTCCCAGAAAATTCTTAAAAATTCCGTTAAGGTTATTCGTCCAATAAACCTTATTATATTATTGTTATTTTATTAGAGTATTTAACATTTGCTAATTGTTTCATTAATGCAATAGACCAAAGAAATGTCTGTTTCATTAATGCAATAAACCAAAGACTTTGTTTCAGTGGTTGAAAATAAGAATATAAAATATGCAAATAATGTTTAGTTGTGTTTGCGTATCACTTCTATACTAATTCATCTTTTGCCAAATTGATATATTTTTTCATTAATTTTTAATCCTTTGTCCTATATATACTTTTCAATTTTTACTGGGAAAGAAATTGTAGCCAAACTTTTTGGTTCATGGACCAGTTCACATGGGAAAAGTGAAATGTGTTCTTGTTTCATCTCTAGATACAATCCGACATAAATTCCCGAATTTAACAGGAATTTTACTAATTGCAAACCTAACTTCTGTGTGATTTTATCAACTACTAATTGGAATTATGTTAGATGCTCTTCTGATTGTTTTTTTTTTAAGGTTGTTAGTTGGAGTTTTATTTCTTGTTTGGTTTAGATGGACATGGAAAAAGTACTCTTTTAGTTCGTGGAATTCATCGATGCTTATATCTTGTGTAATTGTAAAACAAGGATTGGTGCAGATCTCAACAAGGAGTTTTTCTATCGTGCAATAACCATATACAACTGCAGTAACACATCATGACCAATTAATCTATCCATTAACAACAATTAGGAGACTAAACCACTAGCTCATGAGGAGGCTAAATTATGTTTTCTTTTTTACTTGGACTGGCTAAATTTTGTTGTCACAACTAATATGGTGCAATGATTCTATGGGAAGGTTCGTGCTAAGGGTATATCATGTATGATGTATCACAGTATCTCATACGACTTTCGTTGCATTTCATAAGATAGTTTGTGTTTGGATGGTGATGAATGGCAGACCATCCATTATAAGAGGTTAAAGCATATAAATTTTTTTTTTTGATATTCTGGTTCTTCTATTAGCAATTCCAATATTTTGCCAAAATCATATGTAAGTATTGTCTAATCTTTTGAAGCAAAAGCAAGTGTTGATTTGATAATTACATCAGATACAGATTGTTGGGAGATACTGTACCTATTTAAGGGGCATTTCTTTTGCCTTGGGAGGTTTAAACAAAATGTTACCTTTTCTTTATTCATATAATGTAGTGAAAAATTTTGATATCTGTTTTAAAGGGGAAACAAATAAACAAATTCAGGGTGTATTCTTATTCCTCTAAGGTTGTTGCATCATCATTTGACAAAGATAAATAAGTTCCTTATCCTGTTTTCCACCACGGCATAAGCTTCCAAGAGCCCGAACTTCTAAAGTTGCTTCAATGTTTAGAGTACTAGTGGGAATGTGTCTATCTAGCTTCTCAAATTTTATGTTCATATTTGAAAATTGTTTTATATGTTGAAGTTTTCCAGAGATCATGATCATGAGAGTTACATTTCTTCTATTAAACTACACAAAAATAAATCATTTCCTCATACTAAATTTAAAATTTAAGAAGAAAATTTGTTTGTGTAAGATTTAAGATGCACTAGCTAACTTGTTTGCTTTGGTTCACTTTTTTTTCTCCAAATTTCTTCTTTTTTGATGGACAGGTATAAAATGCAATTGCATTGCCCATCTCAAGAAGATATTGTGTATGACCTCATGTTTACACAACTACCTTGCTTTCACTTGAGGATTAATGATTTCATAAATATAAATATATAATTTAACCTATATTAAAAAAAATACATAACATCACACCTCTACATTACAATATTCATGAGATGGTTTTATTTTCCCTTTGATATATGGTTTACACACATACCAAAATAATAAAGGTTTGGGAATCCGGCTTAAGAAGGGTCTAGTTTCAGAATCCGGCTTAAGAAGGTCGGTGAACCTTACCTAAAACAGTAGAGGTTTGGGAATCTGACTTATGAAGGGTCCGATGAACCTTACCAACCCATTACTAGGGAAAAGTTTGGCCAAACGATTTGAGAATTGAGGTATAAAGTAACTACATTTGATAATCTACTTCCTGCAATGCATGAGGTGGGTTCTCTTTAGTTAAAACATTTTAATGCAAATTTATGGTAGGTTGAAGGCTCATGATACAAAGTAAGAAGTTATTCACGATGAGTAATTAACCTAACGATTTATCAACATTTCTTGTACCTTTTAAATGCGAGATTGTCATTTCCATAAGAAGTTGAACTTGGGTCTTTAGACTCACTAGATACATATGGTGCAGGTAACGAGGAGACGGAAGGACTTGACTGATGAGCTATCTTGAACATGGAAGTGCATCCCCACGAGCCTCTTCTTTTAGACTATGTTTTTTATGCATTTGGATATAGAGTTTCCTAGTTTTGAGTCGAGTCATGGGATTAGTAGTGGATTATATTTCTTCGTTAGTTGGTCGCACTTTCTGCTCTCTCGAAGATTTTAAATGTCTTTTATGGTGTTCTAAAACAAATTTGTTTGGATGTCAAGTGAACTGGTTCATGATGCATAATCTGTGAGGTTGGGTTGTTTAGTTCTGATCTTTTAATTACTAGCTCTGTAAAAAAAAAAAAAAACAGATCTAGGATGTTTCAACAAGAAGGCTTTTATACCTTATATTCGCAGTGCTAATTTTTGACAAATAACTTTGTTAAAATATAATTCCTACTTTTTCCATTAATCATTTGTTTCTCTAATTATTTATAGATGCTTTCATTCTTAATCGAGCTTTATGATCTTATCTATTTTTCTCTTTTGTGGATATAATTATCACACAAATTAATCATTTAAGTAATTAATTTGTGTGACATTGAAGTGTTCTTTTTTCCTTTGCTTAATTTTTATATATTTAGACAACTCTATCATCTTTCATCATTCTATTTATATCATTTAAATTTAACTAGAATTTACTAGCATTAATTTTTGAAGATTCTATACAAGCTTTTTCATGGAAAATGTTATCTTGTGTAGAAATTTATCTAGTCCCTTAAATTTATGGTAGAAATTTACTTTTCCCCTTGCAGCATTCCTTTGTCCTTTAAATTTTATTCCCTCTACTATGACAAAACTAGGTAATTTATACTTGCAATTTGCATTTTAAACACCTTTTTCATGGCAATTGTTGTGTTTGTTATTATTAAACTTTGTTTATTCAATATAAGCAAACCTCCTTTTGTTTTGACATACAAATAGTTGCTAGTTCCTTTCCTCTTGCTTTTAAAATTTCCACATTGAAGCTTACTGCTCCTTGTGTTGCCATCTCTGTTTTTGTTCTTTTTGTCTTACTCCATTGGATACAATTTCCTTATATTCCTCTTGATTATTGGTTCTCAACACTATCATTGTTGCTCGATGTTGTTACCACCACTACCGTCTTTATCCTACCTCAATAGAAAAATGTTGTGAAAGGGAAATGATCTTCGTTGCCTCCTGTGAGAGAATATATTATTGCAACAATTTTTTTCTTTAAATTATTAAACAGTTGATAATAAAATTCTTTGACTTTAGATTTAAAACCAAGGCTTTCAAATAGGAATCCTTTCTAAGGTAACGAACGCCATGCTGTAGGGATTCATGGATTCTAGAAGATGTTTATGTTGTACTTCTCTTAATCCATTATTGTGTGCTTATAAAGACAAGGTCAAATATTCATGGGAATCAATTCCCGGGAATCACAGAGGTGCTAGGATGCCATATGGTTTTTTCTTATGCTCACACTTGCCACTCTTGGAAATTAGAAAATATATGGGAGGAGCATGATTGCCATATTAGAGAAGGTGAACTTTCTTGCAACAGAGCATGCACAACAAATATATGTGTGTAGTAAGTCTTCACAATTTACTTTTGACAACCTATGTAACTCCTAAGCTCTAATTTCAGACATGTATTTCTTCGTACCATCAACAAAGGTAGATCATCTATCTTTTCCTTGTCTCCGATTCTTACAAAGAGGATTATGTGGGTAAGCAAATTCATTTCTATATCTATATATCCACATCAACATAATGAAAATTTATTTGGTTCTGATTTGTTTTATAGGTGTTCAATGACTCTTATTGTTCTTTGGGTTTTCTCATGGTTTTCGGAATATGATCATCAACTTACTTCTTTAAGGATGACAACAATCAAAGTCTATACACCAGTAACTTATGTTGCAAGGAGCTAGAATTTATGTCCGATAATAAGTGTTTCTATGGCTTCAATTCATGGGTAATTTAAAACATTAAAGTTAGTAACACTATAGTGTTTAAGCATATGCATCAATAGTATGTGTTTATGTGCGTTTCATTTTAGCTTGAGTAGTTTGTATTATGATGGCAAAAGATGATTCGCTCGCCCCAGCACCTCCTCTAGCAGTTCCCAGGCCAACACGGAAGAGGTAAATCCAGGTGACTACTAGCTTTGAGCAGTTGAATAGTGCATGGGAGAGGGCAAGCACCCGGCAAGTGCATTAGAGAGGGATTTGACCCTATACCTCACGGTGGCAACATTACCATGCACTAGGGGACTGAGTAGTCTGCATTATAGATGGACTGGAGGTGGCATGATGCTTGTGATGGTTGTTAGCTTAGTAAGACAATGTCAATATTCTCTAAAATGGCCTTCCCCTATTGCTTTATATTTTCTACTTTCCTATTTTCTAATGCTATATTTAATCCCATGGATTAAAATCGAGCTGACACAAATCGAGTTTTTTCATTTCACTCCCACACAAGAATGTAAAACCACTTCCATAATGACACTACAATGTCCTTGCACGTTAATCCATTGTCCACATGAATGATCTCCTTAGTGTTTTTATTCACAATCTTACGATCCATCCTCCACAATCCACACTATCATTCTCCTTGTGATCTCCTAAACCTAGTGAGGGAGAGCCCTAATTCCACAACCTTTACTGTTTTTCAATCCTTGTAGTAGTTCTTGTACTACAACTATATAGGTTATCATATAGTTGCCGACAAGTGGATCGACCATGTTCTCTTCCTAGTGTACAATAACGTGATTGATGTGATGGTGGCCTATTGCTGATCGCTTTGTCTACTTGTCCTAGGAAGAAAGTAACTTGATTTACTAATTCAAGTATATAATTGATGTTTTCTATAATAATATACCTCCTAAATTCTAACTTGTTATAAAGTAATGTTTATTGAACCAACTAAGTCTAACCACCTACCTGTTTTTCTTTGCTTCACTTCTTCTAACTAATTTATCTCTAATCTTTATAGTCACATAAGAAAATTGATATTTTCTCTTTCATTTTGCTTTCAATTTGGACTTATTTATATATGGTTCATAGTAGCCAAATGACTCATTGTATTCTTTTCTTTTTACATGGTTTTTAGGACCTTTGTCAATTCACTTTGTTTAAGCAAACACCTGATCAAGGAAGACTTTACCTAGTGTTATTCTATTTACCAACAATCATGCTACTTCAAGCCAAAATTTGTCTAATAATCAAGCTATCGTGGTTGCAACTCTTGGGTTATTTAAAACGTAAAGTTGGTATGGGGGTTTATGCACAATCCTTTTCAATGCTGGTCAAGTTTGCATCATAGAGAGATACTGGGAAGGTGTTGGTGGCAATTTCTACCATGGAATGTACTGCTATTATCACACTCTACAATAGTCTTCCCTTGTTACCTTATATTATATCCACTTTCCTATTTTCCAATCCTACACTTCACTAAAAGTTGCATTTCATGGTTTGCATGGAAGTTTGTTAGCTGCCCTGTTAAGATGTCTCTTATCATTGGTTTTGATTGCCCAATTGAAAGTTTGTCTATAGTATGCCATTTTCCAATATCATTCACGAATATTAATTTAAATGAGATATTTATAGTATAAGACTATGATTTAAGTCAATTGATCAAACTTTACTCACTATTGAAATTGTTTATATTTTGCAAAGATATAAGCTGATTCTTGGTATTCAAGGCACAACAGTCATTCATGTTTAGACACTTTTAATTGTTCTATTTATTATCTCTTTTGATTTATAGTTATATTTAATCTTCAATTAGAAACTAATTAGAAATACTTTAGATAATTGATATATGTAATAATTGGAAAAATAGATGAAGTGGAAAGAAGGATAAATAGAATTTAAAAATGCTAACTCTTGCATAAGGAGTGCAAAGATCACACAACTTAGTCTTTTGCAAAGAGAGGCTTAGGGTTTATATATAGTTTTAGTCGTTATGATTCTACAGCATCCTCAAAATGCTAAGATAGAAGATAATAAAAGGTCCTTGTTTAATGGCAACTAAATTGAATTAGTGTACTAAAAAGGCATTAGAGAAAGAACGAATAGTGCAATTTGATTTTGTTGCATCCTTCAAATTATTGCTTACATTCCCTTCCTATCCGTTGGAGAGAAGAATCGCTACTGCTATTCAATTTGATTGAATATCTTTTTAGCTCCGTACTAAGAAAAGTACTATTGCAAAGCCGAGTGTGACAACGACAAATAGGGTGGGATAGTTGAAGGATTTTGTTGAGATGAAAATGTTGAAGAAATTTGTCCCGGCAAAACATCAATTCTATTGTTTTTCGAATTAAAGTCTTCTTGTTTTCTTTTATATGGAATCTAATTACAAAGTAGGAAAAAACAGCTAATGTAGAATAATTATTCTATAGATCTTTTTGGTATTTTTTGCTAATTCTCTGTTCTATCTTATCTGGTTCTTAATTTCTTTGATGATAATAACCTAGCAAAATGAGTTTAGAGGAAACTGAAGGAAGATTGGGATTATGCGTAAAGGTGGAAACTATCTCTAAAATAAAGAGTAGTGTTCGGTAGGAACGACTGGAAAGGTAATGAATCCCTCTTTATTGTCATTATTATGTTTTAGTTTTCGACCTATATGGTGTGCTTTCATATAGGTACATAAGTGATAAATATGTGTTGTCATTATGTGTAGCATGTTTCCTTGTATTATAACTCCATATATCAATTTTAAAATAGTACATCCTACAAGATATTCTTTATATGTCGTCAAATCAATCATTATAACACTGATGCCGGTGTGAATAACACTAAGCATTTGAGCAAGATGTCTTTTGCAACTATTGATTTTTTAAAAGAGGAAATTGAAAGTCTTTAGGATCTAGATCAATATGCTAAGAGTTTGATTTGGTTTTTATGTGCTGTACCGGGATGGAATGAGAAAAATGTACATGTAATATGCTGAAGTAGAAATTACAAATAGATAGTTATTGATTTTAACATTTACCTAATAAAAGATTTGAACATGTCTTAACAATTCAATTCATAGGGACTCCCTATCAATATTACTATTGTCTTAGGTCTTGAAGTTTTTTCTTTATTGAAATTTAAGACTGAAATTGTGATGGTGTTTACTCTATAAAAATCAATTCTCGTCCATCTTGTTGTTTTTTCTTTTGATTTTTTTTTTTTGTTCAAATTGTTGGTGATAATGATTAAGAAAAGGAGCTTAGCATACACGAGTGGAAGTATCATAAAGTAGATTTGAGCAAAAGAACAAAAACAGATAGTGTTTTCGGTCATACATCAGGGTAACCTGGTACCAAGTTTGCTATTGGAAGGAATTAAGAAAGCTTCTCCAAATATTGCCTTTGCCATGCCCAACCTGGCCCTTGGCTTCATGTTCATAATTGCAGTTTGTCTCACCTATCTCTAATTATGATCCTTATTTTCATATTTCAACACCTTGATCTTTGAATGTTCTTGTAGACTCTAATGATTTGAGTTTAGCTGCTGGTATACTAGAATAAAGATCATATACATCTTGGTGTGTTTAATTGGGGCTATAACAATGTGCTTCTTGCAAAGACCACCAAAATCACCTACTTCAGCAACTAATATATCAGCTTTCTTGGTCAAGCCTTGGTAATGGACAATGCCAATTGGATTTTTGGTTGATCCTATATATTAGTAGGGTTGTAATCTTATCTTGCTCCATAGTTTTGCAGGTACTACTAGCTTAGCAACAATGCCATTAGCTTCTGAGATTGAAATGCAAGAAGTTTTACATCTAACTTAGAGTGTTGGATATGATTTCAAGTGGTGACTATGCATGAATTTGCAACACCTTTATTGTTGGTTGTGTGAACTCTTGTGATGGGCTCCTTTCTCACAAGTCTAAGGGAATTCAACACTAAGGGCATGAGCGCTGGTTCTTTTACATGGAAAGCATTATGGGAATTGGCATTTTGGTATTGTTTTCTGTTAATACTCATTGAGCATGGCGAGCATTTCAATTCAACACTAAAGTTGATTTTATTTCCTCATTCTTATGACTTGGAAGAATATAGTTGTGCATGATTCAACAAGAAATGACTTCATTCTTCTTTGTTTGAGTTGTTGAAAAAGAGAAAATATATAATATGCAAATAATGTTTTACTTGTGTATGCTCAGAATCACTTTTGTACTAATTCTTCTTTGCCCAAATCTGTTGTCTTTTTACATTTATTTGTAATCCTTTGTCCTATATATATTGTTCAGTTTTTATTGGGAAGAAAATTCAGCCACACTTTTGCTTCATGGATCATTTCACATGGGAAAACTTTTTGCTTCATGGATCATTTCATATGAGAAAAGTGACTTGTGTTTTTGTTTCACCGCCAGATACAATTAGATATTAATTCTAATTTTAACACGCATTTGAGTAGCAACAAACCTAACTTCTGTGTGATCTTATTAACAACTAATTGGAGTTATGTTTGATGCTCGTTTAACTATTCTCTAAGGTTTCTAATTCAAATTTTTTCTTGTTAGGTTTACATGGAAGTGGGAAAAGTACCTTTTTAGTTCTTGGAGGTATATCTTTCTTTTATAAAATGCTTGTTCGCGGTTGTTCGTCCTTCATATTTTAGAAATAACACTAAATTGCTTATGTCTACTTTCCTTTTTAATATGCTCATCTTCCTCTTTTTTTGATATAGAAAATTTCACCTACTATTATTGTTATTATTGATATCATTACTTGAAAATTTAGTTTAGATGTTTTATGTTGATTGTTTAACTAAGTTATGCAAGTCTTGAACCTCCTGCTGCATCAGATTGTGTAAAGAAATCTAGAAGAATGAGTCAACCTAATTATATGCACGTATCATGTTACTATTATGATGTGTGACATGGTTGGACATCTCATTTTTTATTTGTCTTTTTCCTTCTTAGGTAGTAAGTTTGTTGAATTTCAGTTCAACACGTGTTTATGCATCTATTCATATTGCCTTTATATTTTGTTCTGATTTGGGAAAATGTGATTATTGGGGTTGGGGTTCTTTGATAAAATCGTTTGACAAGATTTGAACTTAGGTACAAGTTTCACAAAGACATCCTTATTCTTCTACATTGTGATATAAAGCTCAAAGTTCTCCAAGTGCATCATTAAAGGCTTCACCTCAAATTTTTTTGGTATTCTTCTTTACCTAGCTTGCAATTTATTTCTTGTTTGAGAGGAGAACATCCTAGGGATTGTAAAGAGGGTTACAAGATTACCTCTTATGAGAACCTTTGCATGTGATACATTATACATATCCTAAGTCACCATTTGGGAGAGGGCTCCCTAAGCCATGTTAAATCATATTATTAGATGGTGCACCCTACTATTACACTAAGCCTACACTTACATTTGATTATATTGTTAGCTTTATGGATGAATAACTAACAAAACTTATCACTCTTAGTAAACTCCTAGTAAGTTAATAGAGCATATATCGCACGACTAATTCAATTCATATCGGTCTTGGTAAATCTATTTATAAACAAAGTGTGTTGATGACCAAATATGATAAACCGAAGTTCTTATCATTATCATCATCATCAACA
>JBAMIE010000029.1:7669445-7683275 GCA_037177295.1 Kaempferia parviflora | reverse complement strand
CCTTCTGAAGAGGTAGGGCTCTGATACCAATTGTAGTACCCTGGTGACCGATAAGAGGAGAGTGAATTGCCCTATGGAAAACAAAAAGAACCTGGATTTCGACTTAAAGCAAGTACACAATTAATATAATTAAAATGAAACTAAAAGAATAGTACGAGACAACCGATTTACTTGGTTGGAAATCAGAGGATTGCTATCCAAGGAAAATGAAGCTCACTAAGAATCTCCTACTTGAACGAATCATCAGAGATAGAGAAACCCGGTACATGAAAATTAAGCTAGGAAAACTTAGAAACAAAGAAAATGAATTCATACAGAGTGTGTTGTTGAAACTAGTGAAATTGGAGATCAATTTAGAGTTTCTGGTCGGTTTTATTTGAAAGTTGGGGTGCCACCTTTCTGGGACCCCCCCCCCCCCCCCGACGTGGATAAACTCTATCCCTATCCACAATAGCTCTGCAACGTGGCGGGAATAAGAGTTTATCGACCCTTGGGCGATAGGACTGTGCTAACGTGGACTGTGCTAAGGTGGGTACCTAGAGTGCCTAGTAGAGAGCAGCTGACTGGTACTGTAACATATGTGTATCCGGAAAACCTGTACCACTCAAAACACATATCAAATATAACAATAAACCTAACTTAAACCTTTGTCTAAACATCAAAACCTAGAGTACCTAGATTGTTCCAACAATCTCCCCCTTTTTGATGTTTGACAACCGTTTAAGTTAGGAAAACAAATAAAACAATAAGCATGCAAGTAAATAAGCTATCTATTCATGCATAAATAATGGAACCAAATCCTAGGCTCCCCCTTCACCTAAGCTCCCCCTTGAGCTAGGATTTCTTGTAAGAGTGTGTAGGTTTCTCACTTAAACATAACACTTTTCCCCTTTTGCCAATCTAAAAAAAGTGGTCCAACAATATCCTAATTATTGGACTTTTAGGCCTCTAATTACCATAATTATCATGTATTAATCCTCCATAAAATTACATACATATTCACCATCTTTTTGGTTATTTTCTAATGTTGTAAACCAATTTCAGACTGTATCAATCGATTGCCATAGGTCCCAGTCGACTGCCTTTATCGAAATCAACTCACAAAAACATTCTGTGCTAAAAAATAATGTTACAAGTCAACCAGCACCCTTTTTTAGCCAAACTTAGGATTTTGAACTTAATTTTAGAAATGCACCAATAATTTTACAGATCTCTAAAAATTCTCAAATTTTATGGAGAGCTCTATTTTACCCTTATCTACTTGAGAAAAATATATTCATCATGTATTCCAAGATAGATCTAAAATCCCAAACTATCTAAATGGTTCAATTGAACCTTGACCTAAAATAATAGTTTTGACTTCCTCTCGATGTATCTGCCCATACTAAACCAAAATGCATCCCTTGTATTAGTTTATATGACATCTATACATCCAAGATTAATTTTCATGCAATAAGATCCTATTTTATATTTCCATGCATGAAACCCAACTTCCTATGTGCCAACCAACTATATTAGATACTCAAGTCTATCTCTAGCCCTTTTGGCACATTCAATGACTCATCTAGAATTCCAAGCATAGTCTACTTAAGATCCATTGACCATGGGTCCCAACTTGACTCTTTGAACTCCTCTTAGAGCCCTTAATATTAGTCACCTCCTTTGGTGACTCATCGACTATAGCTAGGCCACATCGATCCACCTTAGATAACACTTGGCCTACAAACTTGGCATTCTTAACCTTAGACACTTTGTACTTGGTTAATCTCTCCTTATCCTTAAATTGTAATATACCTTAGACACTGATTAATGGTAGGGTAAAGTTATTGATGGATTAGTTAATGATCTTGGGAATTTAATGGTGGTAATTGCGAAACTATCCGATTTGTAAGATGGTAGTTCAATTGATGTGGTCATGAACCTAATAAATAGAAGACTAAGAGAACACTTAGAGCATAAAGTTTGTGTGAGGTTTGTAAAATTAAAAAATCTTAATAAAAAAGTTTTAACCATTGTAGAATAATGTTTGAGTTTTACAGTTCAAGAGCAAGTTTGAATTTTCATACATGCTTTTTGTTTAAAATTTGATATAATGTGCATGTAGCCATGCAATTGCATATTATGGATTGGACAATACAAATCTCATTTAAAACTTTAACTATTATAGATGTTTAATAGGTTTTTAGAATGTTGATATAACATGATGTGGCATATTGGGATCATAAAAAAAGAAAGCTTTTGTAGAACTCTAACCTAGCCTTAAGTCATTTTTCATCAACCTTGCATCCCTCGGATGCCTCCCCATCCTTCGCGCCTTATTTTTTAGATACTACCATCAACCTTGTCATTGTTGTCGGGTCTTCCATGATTTGACCTAGCCTTCTAGTCTCATCCATTAGTCTTTTGTAAAACCCTATGTTTGGGTTTACTAGTCGACTGATATATGTACCAGTCGACTGGTATGCAGCTGGGAGCGAACAGAATATTTATGTTCGCTCAAGTCTTGTAGACCAGTCGATTGGTCCTGGCACCGGTCGACGGGTAAAGTCTTTGGGATGTAACGACCATATTTCATGAGGGACCAGTCAATTGGTGATGTCATCAGTTGATTGGTAATGGGAAAATCAGCCTAGGTGATTTGGGGTGGCTGGCTTGGGTGACGAAATTAGATGTGGTTAACCCTTAATTAAAGTCTCCAAGTTCCTGTGATCCTAGTACTCATGATCGAGTTTGTGGCGAGATTTCTCTACCCACAAGGAGCTACTTGAGCTAGTCGAAGATTTCTAGGGAGTCATCCACCTAAGGATCGGGATCGTCCAGCTTACAGACAGCTGTGTAGTAGGAGCCCTAATCTCTGAACCATGTTAAACGCAATGAGTCATTGGTTTGTCTTTCTTTCGGTTTTAGTTTTTTTATTTCCCCTTGTGCACTAACCTTGTAGGAAGAAGATAACGATTTGGGGTAACCGACATATTCACGCCCCTCCTCTTAACCGGTGTTGAAGGTCCCAACATTGTAGATTCTTGATTCATTCTAGAGAAATAAAATTTCATCATCTAATGTATTTTTCATTCTAATATTCGATCTTAAGCCTTCATCAAACTCTTAATAACTAATGCATTGGATCAAATGTAAAGACAATGTCAAGAGGGATGACTTTAAGCCTTCATCAAACTCTTAATAACTAATGCATTGGATCAAATGTAAAGACAATGTCAAGAGGGATGACTTTTCCTGAGACGAAATCAAATATTATTTTTTTAAAAGTTGACATTAAGTATCTGATGAATAATCTTAAGTTGATCGGTACGATTCTATAAAAATTTTACATTGACTACAAGAATAAATCTGAAGAATACTTATAATGCCCATCCAAACTCATTACTCATTGGAGAAAAAAACACTCATCATACAATGTGCCACAGTTGAATTTCAAATATAAAATTCTTAAAATTCATGCAAATATACTCATTGGAGGAAAAATCACTCATACAATGTGTTACAGTTGAATTTCAAATATAAAATTCTTAAAATTCATGTAAATACCTTAACCACTGTACCATTATCCCTATCCTGCCTTACCCTACCCTACCCTACCCTAAACCAATTTGCTTGCTGGGTAGTTCTTAAGAGGGAGGAGCCGTCGTCTTTTCCCCAAGAAAGAAAGATGTTGTGGCTTCTACGCCTCTCCCAGCTCTTCTGGGAGGGAAGGCTTTAGACCAACAAAAAGAACTGCCTTTTGGCTATCTTCGAAAGCTCTTTCTTTCTCGCTCAATGCCTTTGCCTTAGCCACTGCATTCCTTTTATATAAAAGTATCGAGTATTGAGTATCGGTTACGTGACTGACTGCTGATCCGATTCCCTATGTTTAGACCCGACCACGTGTCAAATCCGAACCGGACTAGACTCGAAATCGTAATTAATTAGGTCTCGTTCGGCAGGTCAATATCGTAACTGACTTGCCTATCGTTCCAGTATGAAATTAACTATGAACTGATGATTTGAAGTATTAGAAAAGTTCAAATCATCCATTCATGGGATATTTATTTTTAAAATTTGTCAAATTAATTAAAAGAGTCTCTCATTCAATAATATTCATAACATTTTAATAATTTTAATAGTATGATTCAATATAAATAAATTCATTCATTTAACTTGTATAATATGCTCAATAATAATTTGTCAAATAAGATAATTTATTCAATAATAAATTATATATATATTTCATCGCACTAAAATTTAACAATGTTAATATTAAATAAAAAAAATATTGATGTCTAGATCAGCAAGATCAAATGGTTTATAATGTTTTATTATAGTAAAGAGTGAAGTTAATTATAAAATAATAATATTGAAGGCAAGAATGTGACGACATGCAGGAAAAAAAACAAAATAGAAAGAAAATCTAACGAGAGATATAGAAATGTTTAATTTGAGCAAATAGAGAGAGAGAATTAAAAAAAAAATTAGTCTCTCCTTCTATAAATTAAAGAAAAAAAACATCATAAATAAATTTAAATACAAAATTAAAAAATATAAACTCTCCAATATTAACCGAAGAATTTTGTGAAGAACCAACGAGAACTTTCCTTAAAATAAATTTGTCTTATTTAATAATATTTATAATATTTAAATAATATGATTCAACGTATATTAGTCATTTTTAATATGATATTACTCCAACTTCCTATTAAAGGTAATTTTCCATTTATAAATCAATCTATTTATCTAATCTATTATAGTTAATATGTTCTTTAAAAAATATAAAATATAAACAATAACTATAACTATCGAACTGACGATGAACTGTGATCTGAATCATAAATCTAGTCAAAATATTTTAAACTGAATTTCAAACAGTTAATTCCAAACTCTGATCGAGTCTAACTGCCTCCAACTTATTAATACAATGCTAATATAAAATATGCTGAGATGATTTTTTTTAATCACTTTTTAATAAAAATTATAACAAGTTAGCTTTGCCGGTGTGGTATTTCTATCCTTCCTTCAATCGTAAATATTTATTTACGTTGAATGATAATTAAACCTTTTAGAAATTCAAAGGTACGTTTAATCCCAATTAAATCAGGTGAATTTATGATATCACTTATTTGCTATAATACAAAGGCCTTTTGTATTAGGTAGATCAGACAAGTGGTCTAGTATCATCAGTCCCATAGTAAAATACATACAAGTAAATTAGGGGGCTATTTTGGCCTACCATAATGACCATTTGTATGTAAATTTATCCATATAACTTATAAGAGTAAAGTGATATTCTTCATCCTAAACGTCAAGATATTGATAAATAAATTATGAAAGTATTTAATTAATATGATAAGAAATGATTGGTTCATTAATCGGTCCTTGGACTAACAAAGAGAGAATAAATCACAGAGTGCTACCAATACACATGAGCGAGGTATAGGGAGGGCAACACGAAAGTATTTGTTTTCGCACAATAGAAAAGTTTGATATCTAACCAGATATTTTACCTCGTGCAAGTCCGATAAAAAGATGCGTGTGTGCCCAGGCGGACCAGGTTTGACAGAGAGAAAAGTGGGACAGGAAATCCGAACTGACCCATCAAGGTCAATGAACGACCATCCCAAACCCATCAATATTTGCATTCATTCATTCATTCTCCTCTTTCCATCTTCGCACAACGCGTCACTTGGTCATCGATGCCTAGCAGTTATAGACTCTGCCACCAGATCGAGGCCGTGCGATCACGCTCGTGCTGTAGCCAGACTCGATCGTGGCTCCACTCCCGCTTCTATTTGAACCGCTCGCTCTCCGTCCCTTACCACGCCCTTCCGATCGGAGCCCAAATCGGAGCGGAGCATTCGTCGCGCTAGGCGGAGAGGGGGATCATGGGCGCTGTGGAGGGGGAGGAGCTGGAGTGGATGAGTACGATCGAGGAGAATCCGGAGGGTGGTGGTGGTTGTGGTGGTGGCGGCGGCGCGGCCAGGAGGAGGAGGGGGAGGTCGGACGACGATGAGGACGAAGCGGCGGCGGCGGCGTCCATAGAGAGGGAGTTCGACGGCAAGCCGGTGCCCGCGTGGAGGGAGCAGCTGACGGTGCGGGCGTTCGCGGTGAGCCTGCTTTTGGGGGTGTTGTTTAGCGTGATAGTGATGAAGCTCAATCTCACGACTGGCGTCATCCCCTCCCTCAATGTCTCCGCCGGCCTGCTCGGCTTCTTCTTCGTCAAAACCTGGACGGCGGCGCTTGCCCGCGCCGGCCTCCTTCGCCGTCCGTTCACCCGCCAGGAGAATACCGTCATCCAGACCTGCGTCGTCGCTACCTCTGGCATCGCCTTCAGCGGTATTCCTCCCTGCCATTCTTCCTCCTTTCCTTTTTCATTTTTCTTGAGTGAAATGGTAAAATTGACCTACTTTTGTTAAATTTCATGTTGTTATCGTTTTTTTCCCTTTTCTTTTTTCTCAGTTCACAATTTCCTATTGATCTCTACATTGATTTCGAGTTATTCTTCAAGTGTCTGAGAGAAAAAAAAATACATTCTGCAAGTTTGATGAATCATACAAAGTTTTCTTTTCGAGGCTGATGGTTGTGTCGGTTTCGTAAACAAACTAGTTTCTTCCATAAATGTTATTTTACAACTCAGATCAATGTATGGTTCCAGTGATTGTTTTATTTTCTTTACTTGTTTATTTTTAGTCATTTGTGATAGAAATGTTAGTCTATTAGCTGAATTGATATCTAACAGACTTACATGATCAGGGGGTTTCGGAAGTTACCTGTTTGCCATGAGTGAAACGATTGCTAAGCAATCAACAGAAGCAAATTATGCACAGAACATAAAGAATCCTAAGCTTGGATGGATGATTGGATTCCTCTTTGTTGTTAGTTTCCTAGGGTTGTTCTCCCTTGTACCCATGAGAAAGGTATTGTCTCTAATTTAGCACGTTTGGCCAATGAATCAGTTTCTCGTGCATGAGTCTTTTAATCCACAATAATAAGTCCATTGGTGCAAAACCTCATTCAAGCAGAAAATCTTGTATTTGGACCATGCTTTATGTTTGTATACTAATCGAAAGGTTGTTCTTAGATAATGATCATTGACTACAAACTGATCTATCCCAGTGGAACTGCAACAGCACATCTTATCAACAGCTTCCATACTCCTAGTGGAGCTAAGCTAGCGAAGTATGACAATCTTAAAATTATGCTTTCTGATTTCTTATCGAGTTTATGTTAGTAAACTGTAATTTGTTGCAGGAAACAGGTGAAAATGTTGGGGAAGTTTTTTGTGTGCAGCTTTCTGTGGGGCTTCTTCCAGTGTTTCTACACTGGTGGAGACGGTTGTGGATTTGCTTCATTCCCGACATTAGGTCTTGAAGCATACCAAAACAAGTATGGATGAATATTATAAATGCTAGTCTCTGTAAATTCAATCTTCTTAGTCTTGTGTTTACTTTTGAAAGAGAGAATAATCCTGAAAAAAAATAAGTACCTAGGAGATTACTTCTTGTTGACATCATGAATTCATACCTTGCAGGTTTTATTTTGATTTTTCGGCTACTTATGTTGGGGTTGGGATGATTTGCCCCTACCTTGTGAACGTATCTGTTCTCTTGGGAGGCATCCTCTCATGGGGAATTATGTGGCCTCTTATAGATGCTAAGAAAGGAAGCTGGTATCCAGCTGATCTCCCCGCAAACAGTCTCCATGGTTTGCAAGGTTACCGGGTACTGTCTCTCTTTTACTCAGATTCCTGAAGATAACTGGTCAAACGGATGATCATTTTGGTCCATTAAGTATCATGTGATTGTCCTCAATCAAGTTTAATCATTGTTTTTGAAGTTAGAACAGATTCACTTATCATAAACTTGTTTACTCTAAATATGTCGATAATAGCCTCTTACAATTTATGCTTTTGCATATACTATTTTTCAGGTCTTTATAGCTATTGCCTTGATCCTGGGAGATGGACTCTACAACTTCTTCAAAGTTTTCGGCAAGACCATAATTGCCTTAGTATCTCAAATCAAGAACAAAAACCCAGCGAATCCACTGGTGGATTCTGATGACCCTTCAGCTTATGATACATCACCTGTTTCCTTCGACGACAAGCGCCGCACCGAACTCTTTCTCAGTGATCAAATCCCAAAACCGATTGCTTATGGAGGTTACATAGCTGTTGCAGTTATCTCCATTGTCACAATACCTCACATTTATCCACAACTGAAGTGGTACCATGTGTTGGTGTCCTACATATTTGCACCGGTGCTGGCATTCTGCAATGCCTATGGCGCAGGCCTTACTGACTGGTCGCTCGCCTCAACTTACGGGAAGCTTGCGATTTTCATCATCGGTGCATGGGCCGGTTCTTCCCACGGCGGTGTTCTTGCTGGCCTTGCTGCTTGTGGTGTCATGATGAGCATCGTGTCGACCGCATCCGACCTCATGCAGGACTTCAAGACAGGGTACTTGACTCTGGCCTCTCCCAGGTCCATGTTTATCAGCCAAGTGATCGGTACAGCCATGGGCTGTGTGATTGCTCCTTCAGTTTTCTGGTTGTTCTTGAATGCATTCCAAGACGTTGGCATCCCTGGATCAGAATACCCTTCACCCAATGCTCTTGTTTATCGTAACATGGCTGTACTCGGAGTTGAAGGCTTCTCATCACTGCCAAAGCACTGCCTCACTCTCTGCTTCATATTCTTTGCTGCCGCGATCGTCATCAATGCAATACGAGACATCGTGGGGCAGAAGATTGCAAGGTTCATACCTCTTCCAATGGCGATGGCAATACCATTTTACTTGGGATCATACTTTGCCATTGACATGTGTATCGGAAGCTTGATTTTGTTCATCTGGCAGAAGACCAACAAGGCCAAAGCAGATGCATTTGCTCCAGCAGTGGCTTCAGGTTTGATTTGTGGCGATGGGATATGGACTCTTCCGCAATCGGTGCTTGCTCTTGCTAAGGTGAATCCACCCATTTGCATGAAGTTTTTGTCAAGGAGCATGAACGAGAAAGTAGATCTATACATTGGATCCTTGTCTTCGTGATGTGCACCAGAAGGATTGACAGATAGAAGATTGTAGCTGTTTTACTATCCAAAAACAAAATCAGATTCAGAGGTATTTGTTTTTGCTTCAAGTTCATCTCCTTGTTGAGAGATTAATAATCCTTTTCTTTCTTCATCCTAGTGGTTTTAAGTTCTTCCAAAATGTTTAGTATGGATTGCTTGAGTGATCAGGCAATTTGTATGAATTTAGAACATGTTATTGAAAATGAATATCTGACAATTAGGACCAATGAATAAGTGAGAGAATTATTAATTGTAGTACAAGATGATTATCTTCATTCCAGATATTTTTTTTAGTCCATCTCTAGATTATGTCAAGGGAGATAAATTACGAAGTTAACTTAACTTATAGTCGACTGCTAAGTGGCTAGGAGGTGAGAGGAGTTTTTTCCTGAGGGCATGTCTCCATCGGAAATTGATCTCTCCCTATTATAACAAATATGTCACCCTCTAATTAACTGATGACTTTTCAACTCGTGACTTTTCAGTCACTCTTAAATCCCTATTATGTTTTCTTCTTTTTGAATACCTTCTATAGGTGGATCATTTACAGGTCTTACAAGGATAGAACAATCAGTAAAGATAAAATAAGACAACAAAGAAATAAGGATATAAAATATTACAAGAAAGCTCAAATATTATCAAAATGTTATCCAAAATAACTACCCTTCACGGCTCTCTTTGGGTCTTCTGATATCAAACCTTCAAGTTATCTTTAGCCTTCACTTTCCTGTTCTATTGCAAACCAGTCGACAATTGCCTCAGCCTCTAGACTACTAATAGATCTCTAAGTTGATTTAATTATACATCAGTTGACTATTGTTTTTAATAACGACTACTTGAGTCAATTATTTAGCTTCTCACTATATTCTTCTACCTGTCAATATTCACATTTAGACTTATCTAGGAGATTAATCGACTTTAAGTCGATTGCTTAGTTGACTCAAACCATTAGTCAACAAGGAACACTTCTAGATGACTAGATCCTTGATTATGATCATTCTAATAGTAGAGTGTTTGCGTATGTTAAACTTAATCATAATCCCAATGTAGAGTTAGTTTGACTCTCACAACTCATATAAGAGCTTGCCTTCCACAACTTGATTTCACCATAAAGGTTATCTCCTACTAGATTAACTAACAACAATGTTGTGCTTGATGTGCCTAGCTCGTCCTATGGTTTCTCCATTTTTCAATAGACCTTAAGCCACTGAGCCAATCAATTTGGTCATGTCAAGTTGTTCCACGAGCTACTTTAATACCACCTTAATGCTTCTCGATTTACAGTCTCTTAGATGCCTCATGCAACTCCCTCTAAACTTTATTAGATCTCCGAGTCACTGAGTGTGCTGCCTTGGCCACGATAAGTCATCATCAAAACACTCGACCTTGTTGGGTCACGAGCTCCTATGACTCAATGTGTTTTCTATCAAGTTCCTACATAACTTAAACACATCAAAATACAAAAGCAAGGAGACGATTGTACCAATAGACACCACCAAGGACTGAGAAGCAAGAGGACTTTTAGTGAACGACTCAAGAAGGCTAAAAAGAGAAAGGAATGAAGCATTGGACGGGGTTTGACAGGCAGAAGTCATGAGATAAGGATTTTCATTTGAATTAAGTCATGATTTTTTTTCGTTGTATTTAATTAATTTATATTTTTTTAAAAGATTCTTCTGGATCAATCTAATAGGATCATGATTTGAAAAGCATGGGCTATTTCAAAATCTCCAAATTAGATACGTTTTTTTTTTAAATTAAATCATTTCTTTAAATCAAATGGATTTGCTGAAATAATCTAAGTGATTAAAAAACTAAAAACTCATTTGGGAAAATTTACATTTTTTTACATCTTATAAAAGATAAATCTAAGCAATTTGATCAATTAAAATTAGTTAAATTATTATTATTACTAAATACTTATTGATTAATATTTTAATTTTAAATAATTAGAATAATTTTTTAAAAAATAGAGGAGTTAGAATCTTATAAAATTTATTAATTAAAATAATTTTAAAATAAAACAAGCAAATGACCACTAAATTTATAGATAAATATCTCTAATTATAAATGGATATAATTAATTAATCTCATTCAAATTCATGCTTAATCATTAAAATTATATATATATATATATATATATATGAGTGAAAATACCAATTAAATTTAAATAATTTTTTTTCAAAACAAATTCAGGAAATTAATTATTTTATTTACACAAACTACAAACTGGTTAACTAAACAATTTAGCAAGCGATATTTTTCTTTTAAGAAAGAGTTCTATTTAAATAAAATAATTTAGTTTTATAAATCATGTTGATTTCATTTTTTTATAATTCAATGTTTGGTCTTTATTTGATTCACCTATCTAGGGGTGCATTCGGTAGTAAATTAACCGAATTAATCGAAAATCGATTTAATATTACATAACCGAATCGAATCAAAATTTATACAAAATTAATACCGAATTAAATAAATTAACTGAATTAATACCAAATATGTTTAAAAAAATAATTAAAAAAATTATAGAAAATTAATTTCGAATTAACCGAATTAACCGAATTTAATGTGCAATTTATGCATACTTAAAAGTCGATCTCAAGATATTCATCTCATTTTGAATTCGTGATTTTAATGCTCCTCTAATTACATGCTATTTGTTTACTACGACCTACGAAATAGAAGAGGAGATAAATGGAATTGATCATTAATTAGTCTCGTTCAAAATCATTGGTGGAACAAATTAATCATTAAAATTAACAAAAAAATATTTTTATGATTAAAAATATCAATTAAGTTTAAATAGATTTTTTTTTTTTTGAGAAAATTTAGTTATTTCATTTAGACAAACGGTTAACTGAACAATTTAGCAAGCAACGATCGACTTAACTTGAATTAATTATGAAGACAGATGTTCTATGCCCAATTCATCTACCAAATAAATTTAAAATTCAATTTACACACACTAAAAGGTCAATCTTAAGATATTCATCTCATTTTAAATTCTGATTCTCTTCTAATTTCATATTTTTGTTTACCAAGACTGAGTGTAAGAAAAGATGATTATACACATCTAGATATTTTTTATGGTCCGTCTTTGACTTATATCAAGGAAAGTAAATTATGGAGTCCTATAGTCGACCGTTAAATTGATTAGAAGATGGGAGGGATTTCATTTTCCGAAGATTTGCATCCACTGGAAATTGATCTGTTACCCCATTATAACAAATCTATACCATCTAACTAACTGTGCAACCCATGGAAACTTATTTATCACGATGGATGTGGTAAAAGGTGAACTGCTCGCTTTCAGTGCCTCCGTCAGCCCCAAGATTTGTGAAGACAAGTGGATGAGGATGAGTTACATCGGGTGTAAGCATTTATGCCTCACCAACTCCGAAATTTGACCCTAAAATCTCATGTGGTAAATAAACATCCATTTACCACTTCAGCTATGCCTGTGGCCCGCGGGGCTTATTTATCACAATTGAGATAGCAAAAGGTGGAACCCGCCACCCCAGCAATCCCACACGGTCAACCCCACGACCATCTGTTAAAAGAGGTAAATCGGAAAACTATAGTTGAATAGTGCAAAGGAAGATTTTTTTTTTTCAACTTATCGAGATTCAAACCCTTAGCTTATGACAACTCTTTCCCGTACTAAACAATTCAATCCGACTCCAATGGCACTTATTTATCACAACTAAGGAAATAGAGGATTAGGAGATAAATGAAATTGATAAGTAAATATTTGTAATATATGTAATTTTAATCGACCTGATCCTAAGCTTAATTACCAGATAATCATCTACAAATTATAAAACTAATCGAACATTTTTCTCTTGGATAGTACCCGATTACCTACTGAATTCTTCCATCGGCAAACGATCGAGCCTTCATCTCCGAGGCCATGGAGCTGATGTTCTCCACACCGAGATGTTCTCCTCCAGCCGCCGTCATGCTTCTCATCATGCTCCTGACTCCAATGAAGTCTCTCGTCACACTGAACTGTCCACTGGATCGTTACTGATATGATGAATAAGGTAGGATTCCTTAGAGTTGGGGTCAAAGTTAAGAAAACTAACTGATGTAACAGTCAAAGTCAAAGTCAAAGAGAAGTCAACAATCAGGATGGTCACGCAATCCGAGTTCTGCTTTGGAATGCAACTTAGGTTAGGTTGGCTGGTGTCGAGCGGACATTTTCCTAGGTCAGTTAGCATAGCTAATTGTATGGCTCAACTTCTCCACCCTCCTTAGATTTAATCGAATATGTTATCCGACCGGACCCTTTAATTTGTCCGATTGGATCTCGAGTCCTCCTGGTTTGATTAGATCCCTTAGGCATATTACATGATCGGACCCTCTGTCCGATCGGATTTCATGTCCTCAATGTACCTAGCCTTTCGCAGCCGACTCAACCCGTGGTCCAATCGAATAACAGAGGCAGACCGTCGAAGTGTGTCAACCAATGGCCCACCAACCCAATATCCCTTTTTTTGGCGTCTTTTGTAACCGTTGTTAGAGATCCACCGGAATATTCCATGTGTGGTTCGTACGGTGGAAGTTTCCACCCTGCGTACGTGTACAGAGATGGTGGGAATGATTTAAGAAAGACTACGGTGGGTCAGAATAGTCGGCCTTTTTTTATTAATGTTTTGAAATTCATGCAAGAGGAAAATATCACTATATGAGGGATCTCCTCCTCAAGGTGCAGGTAAGCTCCGCTATCACAACTCAATGTTCATCGCCATTGTTCTTCACCTTTCTCCCG
>JBAMIE010000029.1:7635108-7657888 GCA_037177295.1 Kaempferia parviflora | reverse complement strand
AAAGTTCTGGAGAATGAAAAACAAATTCAAAATCTAATCTACACCAAAATGTGGAACGTATGTAAGATTACAAGAAACCACTTTCTGCTGAAAGTTTGCATTTTATGTTTAATGCAAAATCAAATTTGTGAAGCCTTCAAAAGACAAATTAGTTTAAGAAGAACAGAGGCATTATTCGGGCAATCAAACATGGAGATTCAAGGTGCAAAAGCACAGGACAAAAGTAATGTCAAGATCAAGAAAAACTGGTTGCAATTGAGGTGAATAAAAAGTCTAGAGCAAAAAAAGCAAAAAATAGTTTGAAACCAAGTACTTGTAAGTTTTAATGCACCTTTCTTTCCTTTTCAAGAATTTCTCTAATGGGGCGGTGTGCTGCAGCGACACAGAGATTCTGAGATAAACAAGTTCTACAACGTTAGTACTTCTATCCATGAAATGAAAAAAAAAAAAAAATCAAAATTCCAACTAACACCACAGTAGACACTAGCAAAAACAGACCTTAAGGTCACTTCCTGAATACCCATCAGTCATAGTTGCAAGAACTTCCATATCGGTATCTGGAGCTAAATCTTCTCTTGCCAATATTACCTTGAGTATTTTTTCTCTATTGTAACAATCTGGAAGGTTTACCATTAATCTGTGGAAAGAGTAAAAATATAATGAGATGAAAAAGCGTATTCCTTACATAGCAGAAAAGTGTGCTAATTTTACCTTCGTGGGAGCCGCCTTATGACAGCCTCGTCAAGGTCAAATGGCCTATTAGTTGCAGCTAACACCAAAACACGTTCCTTATCTTTAGTGCGTAAACCATCCCAATTGACCATAAACTCATTTTTCATCTTCCGCATGGCTTCATGTTCTCCAGGATTTTCACGTCTCCCAAGCATGCTATCAACCTAAAAGCAATAAGAATGAGAAATTTTTAGTTAGAGGAAGAGCAGAAAGAAGATCAACAATTTTTGTTCCATGGAGAAAGATTTCAGCAGCTAAGAGTAGCATAACAAATGAAGAAAAAAAAAAAGCAAACTTGACTAACCTCATCCACAAAAACAACACTAGGAGCAATTTTACTTGCTAGGGAAAAGACTGCTTTTACATATTTCTCCCCTTCACCAAACCACTGTTTCAAAGAAAGATTTAGAAATGACCAGAACATTAAAAAAATTGTAAAGTTTAGAATATTATGGTTTTAAAGTCAACCTTTGAGCTTATGCTTGACATTGATACATTGATGAAGTTGGCACCAGCTTCAGTTGCAACAGCTTTAGCAAGCATTGTTTTCCCAGTCCCAGGAGGACCAAAGAGCAGTATCCCCTTACATGGCTATGACAAATATTCCTATCAGTAAGTCCAAACTAACAAATATATATATATGTCAACACAAATTACAAAGTTGGCATGGAAAATTATCAAATATAAGAATACAAAGGTTAATTTATTTAAAACATGCTAACAAGATAATTATCTAAACTCGCACAACCTTTATTGAGAATATAAAAGTATAGATGGGAATTTTAAGCTTTTTGGATTCATGAAAATTGAAAGGGTTCCAGACTTGGGAACTTGCTAGCCTAAGAATATACTGTCAGTTAAATTTAGTTTGTTCGCATGTATAATTTAGGCCATTGTAGCTAGTCACCCACCAAGATCTAAAGGGGAATGTTAGAATACAAGGTACTCTATTGAGCTCATTGATAACATAACAGTTTAAATTTTTAAGCTGGGAAAAGTGTTGACTTATCAAATCATGATATCTTCGTCTTTTACATAGAAATCCATGATTGTTTATATAGGTTTATATAGGCTTTTTGATTGTTTACTCAATTGATGTCCGATTGAGTAAAAATAGGATGACGTAAATGAAAAAGAGCAAGTATGGATTATAGAAGAAAACATAAAGTGATATGGGCTATAAGAATTCTTAATGTGTTAAAAGTTAATAATAATAATAAAAAACAACACCTTTGTCAATTGCCCTCTGCAGAACAATTCTGGTCTTTGCAATGGAAGCATCACCAACTCTTTCAATGTGTCCTTCACATTCTCTAAAGCTCCAATATCGTCAAATGTTACACCAATATCATTTGGAGGAATGACATCAGCAAGAAGTCGTTTTTCAAATTCATTTTCCGTAACCACATCCTAAAATAGAAAAGAGAACTCAGGAAAGAACAACTCAAAATATTGGTCATCATATGGGAGAAAGATTTGAGCGTTAAATGCCATCAAAAATAACACCTCATCAGATATTTCATCAGTGTAGATTAACATAGTGAAGGAATAAAGGCATTTAGCTTGATAAATTGCATCAGCAAGAAGAGACATGCAAATGATATCTTTGAAAAAAGCATAAAAAGAGCTAGTCATCTCACCTTAAGTGATTTCTTTGTACCCTTGGAATCACTTTGAAGGTTTTGCAACACAGATAAACCATATTGGACGCTGAAGGTTCATAACACCAATAACAGTCAGGCAAATAATTCTTGGAAACTAATGCAGTGTGAAAACAATAAAGACAACCTTTCACTTGAAAGAACCAGCTTAGTTTTCTTTGGAGATGCTTCAAACGTGTTGTTATTCAGGTGGTGGCTAAGGGCAAAACCAATTATTCTATCAACACCTGAAAAAGATATCAGATTGAAGATAATCTGAAGGAACTAAAAATTGGTGAAAGAACTTCGAATATAAAAAAAAACACTCACTTTCACTTGAAAGTGTTTGATCCTTTATGCAGATCTGATCAAGCTCGTTGCATTCAAATCCAATGCGATTCAAAAACTAGAAATTTGTAGAAAATGTCAAAGTAGAAGGTGCAGCAAATGATACAACTAGCATAGAGTCAACAACAGATAATAATTATATGAATTCAGTATGAACCCCAAGCAATGTATAAGATGCAAAATAATGTATTAAACCCAAGAAATGTATAAGATGTATCCAATGAAGTCCTGAAACAAACAATAGCAAGAACCTTTCTATTTGTTGATCCCGTTTTATCTTTTCAGAGGGAGGGTCCAACCATTTAGCTATAAATATAACTCAAACGGCACCGGAGGCATCCGGCGGCATCGGAGGCATCCGGTGGCATCCGGTGGCACCGGAAGCTTCCAGCGACGCTTCCGGCTCCGCTAGGAGGCGTCGCGTCGCGACACCTCCTACGCCCGCGACGCTACAGGCGTCCGGCAACTCCTCCGGCGGTACAAGAAGCGTCCATCGGTGCCTTCCTGTAGCTCGAAACTCGTTCGCCTACTGTGCCGGTTTCGTGTCCCCGACGGAACAGTAAAAACCGTCCGTCTCAGGCGGCATGGAACAGAACTTCGAACCTTGATCCAACTATCCAAGATCATCAAATATCACAAAGATGAACCATATCCTGCAATGCACACATTTTCATTCTCTTTAATCTTCTTTCTTAACCTTGATTAGATTTCAAATCCACCACCACTTCCATGTATGCATCTAAGCTAATTGCAATCTTCTTTAAATGGTTTCGCCATCTTTCCTTCATACCTTCATATCATTCTGGGGAAACTTTTGGTCTTCAGTTTTCATGACAATCATACACAGTATGAGAGGCTAAATATCAACAGGCACTAAACACATTGGTTGACAAAAGTTCAAAAGTACAACAAAATGAGCATGAAGCTAATATTAGATGGCCTAGGTATGCGAGAGTAAAATGCTTGACAGCAATAATAATTGTAATATCTAAATGGAAAAACAGCTTCACTTTTTGACAAAAGTATTAAGGATACTTGTGAAATCGAGTAGCTTCATGTATACAGGCAAATACTAGTTTATTGACTTAATTTCCACACTGCCAAGACAACTTTAAAAAATGTAAAATTAACTGCTGACAAACAGTTCAGATTTTTTATTTTAATTTAGAAACGTCATCTGCAAATGCCAATTTGAGAAAATGTAACATAACAATTGGCATACTTAAAACAATAAAACTGGTGGGAATTGTAGATAAAATTAGTATTGATGAAATCATTAAGTATACACAGTTGAAATCTACATATAGAGAGAGAGATAGATATTATGAATTCCCACAAGGATTTATGTAAACATCTAAACATCCTAAACAGTAGAACTTCATCCACAATGAACTGTCATTAAGGTCACTGGACAAGAAATCAAATTGGATCCGGATTTTCTCAGTAAGGCTAGTTCAACCTCAAAACCGCTTGCAGGAAAAGGAAAGCACATATTCCTATCCAAATAGCAGCAACGCGTGGAAGGGAAAGCATGAAGGATGATAGCAAGCAGAATGGAGTCAGAAATGGAGGACCTACATAAGGTATATAAAATTATAGATCACCTCTGAAGAGTTGATGATTTGGTACAACTCTTCAGCAGAATCTTAAGTTCCTAATGTTTTTAAGGTAACAGAGGAGACGAATTGTTCTGCAATCTGCATGGATGTTGGATGCAAACAACTTCAGGATTGCAATGACACAATAACAATTGGCAATGAAAGTTGGCCACACATCCCAGGTATTTGGGGATGGCTACGCATCTTATTCTTCCATGATGATGTAGAAAAATCATATCTAACATCCATGAAAATTCCTTTAAAATATAGTTGTATAATACAAACTTTGATAAAATAAAAATTAGAAGAAAATAGGGCATATAAATTGTTTGTTAAAAAGTTATAGGATCTTGCCCAAAATAATAACTTACGGAACGGATGCTCTGAATGTTGGACTTGGCCTTAAGAGTTTCAACATCATTGTCCAATTTCTTCTTCCATTCAGGAACTTTACATTCGTCCTGAATTTTAAACATAAATGATTTTCTACCCAAAGTGGAAGAAAATTTTCTTTAGAATTAGCACAGCAAATCTTTAAATCAATATACCTGTGGTGGCTGGATAATGATCCTATTAGGAAAAAGTTTTGTGAGTTGCTTTACTGTTTTTGAATTTTCTTTGCTTCTCTCATGCAGCCTACTGAAGCAATCCTGGCATTTCACCAACTTAAAAGTTAGAAAACAAGAAAATGTGTATGTGGCTAAATGAGAAAAACCTCAGAGAGAAAAGTTCTCAAAATATGCAGAAAGCAGGCTACTACCATCAGTGTATTATGTGTATGTGGCTAGATATAATATAAATATGTATATTATTAATATATAATAAATATATAATATAACGAGGAGACTATTTTATTAAAATGAATTAACACTTCCAAGTAGAGCAAATGTGAGATTATCAAAATTTTGGTGTTAATAAGATCCTCATGGTTTGCATGAATGAGATTCCCGTGAACATATGAAACCTTTGGCAATCCTTCAAAATGCCATGAACTACGTACATATAATGCCCAATAACATGTACAAAATTTTGTTGAAGGAAAATCATACCGGCAAGGCAAAATCAAATAGTGTAGTTTGGTTGCCTCCAAATTTTGTGAAAAGAAGACCACCGGGATGTGACTGCCATGTATACACAGTTAGCATTGTCTTTTATTCAGACGATGCAGTTAAATAATCACGCAAGTAACCACAAAAGCCTACCTTCTCTTTGCGGCTATCCACCTGGGTATTGGAGCAAACAATAAGAACACCTGGCGACAAAGAGTCCATCCTAACCTTCATAGTAACGTATGAATCTACACCGCCAGCAACAGATTTATCAATGTCTTTCAAGAAGACTATTAAAGGACCACGCTGACATTCTTCAGATATAACCTGTATATAAAAAAAGAAATCAGTACAAGGAACAGACAAGAAACTACCGCTTCAGACACTAGGAGCCACCTCAAATAATTCATTTATGGCTGATCTTCCTGAATCCTCCCGTGAAGAAATATCTAGCCGGAGTGCATCCGCTGAATCAGAGAAAAAAGTAGAAGATACCAGGAGTTTCATTAATATTTTTTTTGGTAAAATCTACATAAAATCAACTATGCAACAAAATTTAGCTGGATGCAGGACATATACCAACACAGAAGAAACCATGGTGTTCTTCACAAAGGCCCCCAAGGTCATTGCCTTCAGGAATATGCTTATCAAATCTAACTCCAACCTTGGCAGATAAATTTTCTTCAAAAACAAGTAATACTTTTCCGCGATAACCATAATTCGGTCCTCTGCATGAAATCAAAATGAGAGAGAATAATAAAAGGAGCTTAGCTCTTAAACTATCATTGCCAAGATATAAATGTGAAGCCAACCAAATTTGTTAATTAGCACATCCAGATGAACACACAAACAAAAGTAAAAACTTTCTAATAGTAGCTTGGATGGAAATCATTTCTATAATTAGGCTGATTAAGTTGATGATAAATGCCTGAGTTTATAATCCTGAACAAATGAGCAATATACAGCATTCTGTCCTGAATCCAACAATTAAGAAGCATCAACTTTCAGTTTGATAAAAGAAATGTGTGAAGCAACATTGCATTTCATATTCTTTAAATTGTTTATTTGCCGCTAAAATATAAACACCTGAGGGGGAGAAAGCCGCAATCCCTTCAGCAGAAGGCATAGGACCAAGAAACATACTTATCCCAAAAGGAAATTTAAGATAACAATAAACAAGGTAAAAAAGCAACCTAAGCAGAAGCACAATAGAGAATATATTAAAACCAAAAATCCATTAGAGTATGAAAAACACAAACCTTGGACCCTGAGGAACTTCTGGTGATTGTGACGGACCTACATACTTCACTCTGTCACCTAGATGATCATTTTTTAAAACATTCATTATTATGGGCAATGGAATGAAATGATTGTCTCAAAACTTGAAATGCTGTGACCATACATTTAAATTTTTAAGAAAAAATTACCTTTCTTGTAAGGGTAGAATTTCAAAGAGGAAGCAAGAGCATCTTGCTTAGATAGAGATCCATGATCAAATGCAGATGCCTCCATAATATCAGCCTCAACACTAGAAACTGGTCTCTTGTGTTGCAAACAGGCAGATAATCCAGCATGTTGCTTATCAAGAAGACTTGCCTTATCAAGTTTCATAACTTCCTTAAAGGACTCAGCATTTGAAGATGATCCCTGAAACAAATTGCCAGAAACATCAAGTATTCCATTAGAAACTCTAGTTAAATTATCCTTTTAAAGCTAGACTCTAAACAGAACCCGGTTAGGTAAGAATACATGAACATTCACATAAATAATGAAAGTACAACACACTACGTGCAGGACTGAATCACAAATAGAAAATCAATGGGAGATGCTTACACCGAATAATGTGAGACAATCTACAACGAGCACTCTAGCACCAAACTCCTTAGCAAGAGCCTTTACCAGAGTTTCCTGATAGATTTCAGATCCTATCCACAGATTGGCAGAACATGCTTGTGTTAGTTGGACATCCAAAACATGTGGTATAAACACTAAACATCATAAGAAAAAAAATGCAAACCTAGTGGACCAGACAACAGAATACGTTGGCTCAATGATGAGATTTCATTTGTATACTTCAAGAACCCCTTATGTTTTAGGTGAACAGATGCACAAGCAAGAAGAGGCCGCTTTGAAGTCTCGCTGTTAAGGGTAACAAAATGAATGATTTGTTCAACAATTTTCATAAATACAAGTCACAAAAAAAAAAAATCACAAAGCATCTTTAATCCCTGTGAGATAGTTGATGATAAAGAATGAGCCCAACAAAGTGCTATACCACACTTTAAAATAAAATCTAACAAGAAAGGATGAATGAGTTTAGGTTAATAGAATGATCACAACTTCCACAGAACTTTAAGAAACTTAAGCAAGAATTTGAACCCATTGTAAAGTCACATTAGCAACAATTCTTTCTATTCCCCATTAAATGTATATATGAATAAGTTATTGTAGTACTTGCAAGTTGCAAAGTACAACCGCCTCATCCATCTAAAGAACAGACAACCAATGTAACTCAGTTAGCTCCATGAGATCCAGACCAGTCTAATAGGCTTCAATGAGATCCTCTATGGGTTGCTATCAATCAACTAATCAACTTATTAGAGAGATTTATGATTCATCTCACCCAAATTAGAGGTGGCAATTTGTGTCTTGTGACTCTTGTTGTATTAATCGAGTAATAAATAAGTCATGCAATTGGATCCTATAAGAAAATATTAAGATAATTTTTTTAAATAATTTTATAGTGTAAAATTAAAAGTCAAGTTATATAATATAAAATTGATTGATGCTTTCTAAAATAAATTATTTTAATAAATCGGTCAATTCATGTCGACCCATCTATATATTAAGGTTATCTTGTCACTTTCGAATTTTATCTTTGTTAATGTGTTTTGAGTCAAGTCAAGTTTTCAGGTAATGTCTAAAATTGTCAGCTCTAATTCAAATTTACAAGAAAGAAGAGATTTGATCTACAGAGTACAACACTGCACTAACATTAGTTCCAAATTCAAATAGAAAATTGACTCACATTGTCACAGTATAATTCAACTCCTTTGAAAATTACTGTGTTTAATTTGTTGGCTAACTTAATATCATGCCTTGGTTGGAAAAAATCAATCAGCTATGAAATATTGATCATGCCAAAATACACAATAAAATCCATCTCTTAGTACAATATTATGACATCGAAATGATGAAAGTAAAACCACTGATGTGAGAAAATGGAGGATTGGCCTAAATCCGTAAGGTCTAGTACTGTGTTTCTGGTGAACAATGAGGGTGACAAGAATGATCACTATGTAACTCAATCAAATAAGGAGCAAACAGAAAAGAAGTGCAATGAATAAAAATGCATGTTCTAGTAAGAGATAGATAAGAACTGTTTTCCATTAGATGCATATGAAGTTTTCCATTATTTTGGTAGCAGATAAAATCTCGACACAAGCAACAACACAATTATAGTGCACTAGCATGTCATTTCACAAAATAGCACAATCAAATAGTACCTGAGGTAGTAGGGAAAATTATCAAAGGAAACATCAAGGTCATTAGGTTCAATAATTGATTGTTTTAAACAATCCTTCAATGCCTGGGATCTATTCGATGATGAACTCACTGGAAACTCAAAGTCCTTTTGATCCTGAAAGAGCTTGCAGGCATTTGAACTTGTATCCAAATCAGTTAAAGGTTCTGCGAGTGTACAAAAGTAAAATAATACAGATTATAAAAAAATATACGCACTTTAAATATCTTCCCAATTTGAGGGACAGAAAATTGCATCTTATTATATCAAAAGAAAATTAGATATATAATAAATATCCAGAACTAAATCTCTCATACAACTATTAAATTTAATGCTCCTCAAATTAAAGAATAGGTATTAATCCATAACCATCTTGTGATGCCCATAAAGAATGAGGCACTTAATCCAATTAAGTTAACCTGATATTTCAATAGAGTTGATAAGATCTTCAACCTCACCCACAAACTAAAGTTGCTGAGAAAATTAAACAAATTAAGACTTGAGATTCTACTAATGTGTCAAGTAGTTCATATAAAGATAAGAGATTTGAGTAATGTTCATATTACTCTATGAGACACAAAAAAATTCAGAGAGGAGACCAAGTAAAATGAGAGAATCGCAAATTAACCTTTTGAGATTGCAAGCAATAGATGCTGATAAAAGTGTTTCACACAAAAGTGTATTTAGCCCAAAATTAATAATAAAAACAGAGAAACATGCAAACAAGACTGAGTTTTCAATCTTATCTTACTCCTAGAGAAGGAGAGTAAAAGTCTAAAACCAAATCTAAGAGAAGAAAGATCATCCAAAGAAACAGAAAATATCTCATTTCTGATTAAATCATGTACAATTTTAAAGGATGATGAGAGAGGAGAATTAACAAGAAAAATGGAATTATGAGGCACATCAACTTCGTAATAATAAAAGGAGAATATTTGAGATGAAGATGAAAAATAAGTAATGATTCAAACCCCTCTTTTTTCCTGCCTACTGCCACAAATTTTTTTAGTTACAATTTGTTCCCTTCTTCAGATTTTGTCCCTACTTTGTTGCATGTTCCCTTTTAAGTATTAACATCAGTTCCTTATTTTTTCAGTAAAGGGTAATGCCAATGAACCAGATCAGAAATTATATGTAATGCATAAACATACAAACTTAAGTGAAACCTGCACAAAATGCAGTGCCTTGGCTACCGGTTCTTATCATTGTGGTTTCCAAATAATCTGCCATTTTTTTTATAAACAGTATCCCTTTCATTTATTATGGATTTGGGCCCAAGTTGGATGTGCGTCTACAAGGAGGTGCAGAGGAAAAGCCGCAATCATTCATCCTGAACCTGCTCCTGCAAACTTGTGATGGTGGAAGGTGTTTGCAAGGTGTCAACCAAAGGAAAGGTCTTTGGAGAAGGCAAGAACAGCATTCAATACTTCGTTTTGGGCAGTAATAAAAACCTTTAAAAATTAGAATAAATATTATAAAATTAATATTTTATTAAATATTATTTAAAATGTTTATAATAAGTAATTTAATATTTTTATTGAAGGTCAAGCATGGCTCAAGGGTCATGCCCAAGTCAGCTTGAGCCTAAACCCCATGCTTAGCATGGATTCAGACCTAAGGTTAGACCCAACACGGCCCGTCCCATATTGATTTGGGTTGGTGTTCGACATGGATCAAAATGTGTCATGCTAAGTCAGCCATGGAATGACACCTCCTCTACAAGTTGTGAAAGGAACGATGATTCCAAGAGGCACTCAAAAGGAGACGATAAGCAAGGGAAAGTGGCTAGGATGAGGTCCCCAGGTCCACTTGTGGCATTAAAGCTGGTGAGAATGACAACTTCACATCCAAAGGAAGCAATGAAGTGGAGTTAATGCCACTAATTGATTTACTTAGAAATTTAAATAATAGAAATAAACTAATATAATTAATCTCATCAAGACAGACATCCATTACAATATATTTAACCTAATATTATTGGAGTATACATAATACAATCAAATAGCTAATACAATAGTAACTAACCTTACCTAAGATAGTTATTATCTTCCTTATTAATTATTAACTTCTTGGTTTACCACATCACAAAACCATCCCCATGATCCAGAAGGAAACCTTCCTCCTCTTAGGATGAGAATGAAATACCCATGTTTCTCCAAACTCAAACAATGGATCCCTTCTTCCTCCACATCACTTCCTCTTCCTTCCCTTGCTGCTCCCTCTTCTACTGAAGACAGTTTTTCCTACACGGTCCAGCAATTCCATCAAGGAGCAACACAAATGGATCTCCTAGTAAGGGACCTGTCAATTGCAAGAGATAGCAAAGCCTCATCTGAATCCTAGATCTTCTCCTCCTCATAGATTTGAAACAAAATAAAAGAGTAATTGGCCAATTTTGATGGTCCATTTTCTCCAAACCTCACCCTATTATCTGATTTGCAACAAAAGATTCACAAATTTTAACCATATTTTTGTTTTCCAATAACCCTCAAACACATGTCTCAGATTTTGGCCAAAATAGAATTAGCTCTTGTCAATCTCGATCTTACTCAGTTCGATCTGTATGGAACCACCAAGCGTGACAGTCATGCCAGAAACTAACACCATGTTGAGAGGGATAAAATTATAGTGTGCCATATCAAGAGAGAAGTTTCACATGGATATACATAGAACTCTAAAATAGTAACAATATCAAAACCTGAGTATAAAAAACATGTCAATACTCACCAATAGGTGCAGATGGAGGATCAACAGATAGATCTTTCTTTAGGGTTGACAATGATGCTAGCATTGAAACAACAGCAGCTGTTGAATGATCTCCAGTTCTGTTATGAAATTTAAGTCCCTTTTTGGAAGCATCCTTTATCTCTGAAGAACTGTGTAAAGTATGTATGCTTGGTGTATTTGGCTTCTCCTTAGGTAGTTGCTGAAAAATCTATTGTTATGTTAAGGTTCTTTTTCAACAATAACGGAAAGGAGAAATCAGATGGAAATGGAGATCTAAATCAAGTGAATATCCCTTTATGTTAATGGAAGAAAAAACAAGCACGCTTCTCCAAAGTCACCAAGTGAAATCCTCATTAAATCTGCCTTGGTTCATTTTCACAGAATATCCTCTGCATCAGACTAAATCTCAAATTTTAAAACTTTTTACTCACCGAGAGGACACTGATAAAATTTATATTAAGATAAAAGCATATGCATTTAAAAAAATAATTAAATAAAAAACAACTTTAGGTGCAGGGAAGGATACATATATGTGTTTTTCTGGCCTACTAAAAACAACTTCATCTCCACCAATAAGAATAATGGATTTTTGCTCAACTGTTTTCCCATTTACTTGTATAACACCTTTTGCCCCAACAGTTTCAAGTAAAGTGATAGAAGCACCACCACGCTAACACAGGGAACAAAAAAATATTTCTCAATTAAGTGAAGAATTAGTCACTTACATGGAGAAAATGACCAAGAAGATACCTTTATTTGCTTTAATACACAAAGAATAGTGCCCACAGTTGGATCGAGCAATTGTAGATCACAAGTTTTGCTATTACCAACAGTGAATAAATTGTTGCAAATGGAATGAGAAGGATTCTGCACATAATAAATTCGAACTATCACTATACAGCCAGGAAAAGAGAACACGCACAAAATATAATAATAATAATAATAAAGCAATCATATGTTACAAACCCCAAGAAACAAAAATAAATCAAACTTCGAAATGAATGGTGCTACAACTTTCCTCAGAGGATCAAATCAGAAATGACTCATGTTTTCTATATAATATCAATTATTCAATTAAAAATTTCAAAGACAGTTTATGTCAATGCACATTCACCCAGTTGTTTATGAGATCCATAATAGTCAAAAACAAACAGAGATGAGCAATCAAGACTAGGTATCAGTATTATACTTACATTTAAAAGTCCACACAAGCTTATCGTAAGAACTTATGGTATATATTTAATCTTTCAATATGTCGCAGGATGCTAGTAATGAAAACAAATTACGGATAGTCAATGCAACATAAATAATAAAGATTGTCAATGCGATGACTTGAAGGATCTATTATCTTCTTACATTGATATTCTAAAGCCTTTTTTCTGATCTTCTGGTGTCTGGTGTTTTAATAGGCAACTATTCTTTTTAAAAATTCAAATCACTTTCTAACAATCCCTCTTCGTTTGATTTTAATAAGTTTCAAATTGAATTTCAAATTTCAGGTTAGGATGAGCTTTAGAGTGAGGTACAAAAGATGAAAATTATTTTATCAAGAAACTAAAGTATCATCGTGGAGGATAAGCATCTTGAATCAAACAAATACTATAACACTAGTCAAGACTTCTATGATGAAGCTCAGAATTGAAAAGCCCATTCAATAACATAGTCAAACATTAGTTTTTGTTAACTCATTATAGCTTTTTCCTAAGCCAGCTAAAAGCCTAAAATTCCAGCATGGATCCCATTGATACATTTATCGCATAAAATCGAATTAGCCATCTTTCTTATGAACACCACAACTTATGATTAAGTTTAACATATCATCTAGCTGTCAAAAAAGACTAAGCCTGAATCATGAACCAAAGCAAGAGTGCACACCAAAGACGTTCATTTTGCACAAACAGACGCAAGAATCACGATGAATGATTAACTGTGCAGATAAATACAGAACAGCATTGGAACAACTCATTTGAGATCCTGACAAGTAATAAGATACCATGATTTAGCTGGTGACAAGCTATCCAAAAAATTTGAGCTTTTAAGAAAAGGATTAGATTATTGATTTATGATTCAGTAAAAAATACTAGTTCAAATAAAGTTTATAATGACAGACCATTTTAATCTGTGTAAAAACAGCAAATTTGCAATTGCAAATCAGCTTCAACAATGCTTTAATTAATAAAAATCATATTGGATTAATCCTTAGATAATGTAAACTTGACAAACTACTACAACTGAAATCAGATCTGTGAAAAACAGGACTCGGCACTCTATACAAGAGATAGATGAGAAGTTGCTATGTAAAACCAGAGTAGGTCACTGTATACATCGGATTATTGTATAGTAAGAAGCCTAAATATGGACTATAACAGATCCATATAATTGTTCAAATCGGAATCATTAAGAATTTTAAAAAAAAAAAAAAAACAATCGTTTTGTTTGAGATAGCAAATTGTGTTCAATAATAATAAGGATGTGCACTATGTTTATCAAATAATCCCGTAGATGGCACATCCTAATTCCTAAGAACTAATGAAATTAGATTAGCAATACAAAATGTATTGTCACAATATTAGTAATGGCATACCATTAGCATTACTAAGTTATACAATATGGACTATAACAGATCCATATAATTGATCAAATCGGAATCATTAAGAATTAAAAAAAACAAATGTACTGCAATAAATGTAAAAATCATATTTGTTGCAATAGAATTATTAAGTAACTATTTGATAAAAATAGATTATTATTTAACATTTCATATTATAGGATTAGTTGGAACCTAAATACCATCTAAATTGAGTTTAGAAGATTTCTCTCAATTCAACAGTCGACTCTAAAAGAGAGAGGTGATGCACTCAATCTAGCAAATGGTTGTTTACAAGTAGTAGCAATGTTAAATAATTGATCTTGTGATACTCTCAAGTAAAGGCGGGGTTTAGAAATCTAAGTTGGAATTTAGGAGAACAAAGGAAGTAAGGAACTCTATCGCTCCCATGTGCATGTTTGCTAGAAATCAAGCTGGGATCCATAAAAAAATCACTAAGTGATTGAGTTTTTCAAATCAACCAAATTCAGAAAAATTAGAGCTGGGCATATCCATTTTTATTATCAACTTGGTAAGATTTCAATTGTTTTCATCTATTTTGTAGTAAAATCTAACTAATTTCCAATTACTTTCTTAGTATCTTAACATTTTCTTTCAAAATAAAATCCAATGATCTTTGTGGAAGAATCAATGTTCCAAGAAAGATTAGGTCAACCTTTGCTGATTCTGATCTAGCTCAAGCGGTCCGTATCAATATTGGTCAATCTTAATTACAATTGTTCTACACATTATTACATAAGAGACCATGTGCCTTATTACATTGTGTAAGTAGTTATGGTGAACAAAAATCACATAGGTTAGCAGCATAGTGCACCATTTAGACATGTTCCTTCTATAAAGGAAGGAAACAACTAAGCTAAGGAAAGAAAGAAAGAAAATATGAAAAACAAAATCACGTAAAAAGATCATGAAATATTTTTCATTCAATCATTTCCTTTGACAAGAGGAAAAAGAAGAAAACATTTTTAGAATTGTATTCGCCAATGATAAAACTAGATTTGAAAAGAAAAGATAAATAAAGTTTTAAGCCTGAATTCAGCCTCCATTACATGAGAAAGTTTACCAACCAAACCAAGTGGAAGCAATATAGAGAAAGGCAAGATTTCTCCAATCTTTTCCTTTACTCCAACTTTTCCACCAAGGGAAACAAAGGAAAATTGCAGCTAAGAAAATTGTTCTTAATTTTATTTCCTTCATAGCTTTCTCCTCTCATAGGAAATTCACCCTTACGCTTCAATCTTATTCTTTGAAAATTGTGCCGCCTTCGGCAACACAAACACAAATATAGAATTTCAATAATAAACAGTAAGTTAGAAAATAACATAATTAGATCTATTGTACAATTAGCATCATATGGGCTATAAAATTAACAAGACAGAATCCAATACACAAGCAAGGTAATTTCTAGTAACTCATGCTCCTACATAAGGCTTATAGAGTAGTATTATTTATAATAATTCTCATGTTCAGAGATAGTTTTTTGACTTTAATGATTATATTTTGCATAATTGTTACTTAGACTTAAGTATCTTTCTCTGTTAGGCAACTCAGTAAATGATTGAGCAAAGACATGACCTTGCTCTACAACCTTTAATAACACTGGCATATAAAAAAGGTATGGTAAAGAAGAGAAGTTCCTTTTTCATCCAAAGGCATGGTACTATGATTTTCATTAGAAGTTACAGATAAATGTGCACAAAAATACCGCTAACAGAGTAACAGGTATATCAAAGGAGATACATCACTCAGACACAATGAATCTGTCTAATACGAATAGAAATGATGAATTGACAACCATAACATTAAGTGTAAAAGAAATACATTAATGATGATGAGGCACGATATAAGACTTCATAACATGCAAAGCCATCAGATACGGAAGTCCAAAACTCATACAGAAATCCTCTAATGAACAGCACAAAATAAACTACTATGGCAAGAGAAATCAGAAAACAAACTTATTAATCATCACGACCTGAGCGAACTGAGATACAAGCTTTCCCCATGCAACGCCCCTTGGTGCTCCTCCTTCTTCCGCATGTTTCGTCAGCAGATCCAACTGCGATGGACACTCTACATGCTCTAACAAAAATCATTCATAGATGAACAGTTCAGACCCAGCCCCTAAATAAAGGATCGATTTTTGTATAAAACAATAAAAAAAAAATCAGAGGAACAAAAGCGTGTGGACAAGGCGAGTCGACATCATACCATGAACGGGCAATTCAATAGGGTTTTCCACTTCCATGTCCACCCTCAGAGCTTCATCAGGCGAGGAAACATCAGCAATAATCCCATCTTCACGACCAGACAACACCGGCTCCTCGTGATTCACTTGCTCCTTCTCCCTAGGCGGCAGCGCTTTCGCGTCGACCTAAAAAGATTCCAACAGAAGCCCAATCGAGAACACCCCAGCCGAAGAAGATCAGAATCCGGACACAAGGTCGAGGAGAAAGGAGATCAGCATCGTAAGGGGGCAAAGATCGCACCTTTGAGCGCTTTGCGCTGGGGGGAGCCGCCGACGACGAGGAAGACGACGGGGATGGGCATCGCTTGGCAGCCGACGAGGATGGGCATCGCTTGGCAGCCGCCGAGGCTGAGCTCCGTCTCGTCTCGACCATTTCCGCCTCTCGCAAGCCCTCTCCCTAACAGCTCCGATCCAAAAGTTCCACTCCAGAGAGAGAAGAGCAAGCAATAAAGAGGCGGAGAAAGAGAGAAGGGGACGATACAGAGAAGCCTATTAATATAAACACCGCCATTTTAATTAACCAATTCCCCCAATAATTCAATAAATTTATTATTTTCACGGCTAATTATTATAATACTACCAATGATCCAAGTCAGGAATATATATATTTGACCCGTGTTTAAAATTTTTGAATTTGAGAAAATTTATTAATAATGTTTCAAGAATTATTATTATTGTGAACTAATTTTTTTGTTGGATTTTAATTATATTTGTCGATAAAGTTAAACCAGTTGGTTGTTGGATGTGTATTTAACGCCTAATTGAACTAATTAAATTGGTATAAATCAAATTGAATTTAATCAAATCAATTGGCATTCCGAAATTAAAAAAAAAAACTGAATCAAAATAATTGGATTGATTTTATTAATTTCGGTGAGAAAAAAATCCATATCTTCCCTTTTTAATTCTTTATTTTGTAGAGAAAATAATATACGATATGTTTACGTTAAGTCATGCGTTTTGTTCGATTAGAGTGACCCACCAATCAAGTTGTCGCAGTCGTAATTATAATTGGATAGATAGATGATGATCGAGGATGAATGGATACCAAAGTATGGTTGGCATGAGGTTCTTATGGCCACCACAAACTAAAAAAGGGTTTTAAAAAAAATCTTAAAAGCAGGGCATTAGGTCAGCCGTTGACCTGGTCGTAGTGGTCAACAAAGAAATCCAAGCTGTGACGGCGCTACTCGTCGCAAAGAACTCAAAACATCCTTTTATCTGGGAAGAAACCGATACAAGTTGGGAAAATGTGGGAACGCTGTGAACCAACAATGCGAATAAAAAAAATATGATAAAGTTTAATTATTTTTCTTTTAAATTTTAAATTTTTTACATTTGAGCTAAGAAGAGTATATGTCAAAAATACACAGCATACTAAATGTTCAATACGATATCAATATAAGAAAAATTTACATCGAATTTTTCAGTACGTTATATGGTATACTTCACCAAACCACCTCTAGATCAGAGTTTGAAAAAAAGTTTCTAAAATTTAATAATTTAAATTAATTAAATAATGGCTATGAATATTTGCAGAGTTATAATTTAAAAAATAAATGGTATGCTCCCTGACTAAGATGTGATGACACATCAGAATCATCACACTTTTGGATTTACTTGTGATGAAATGTGAGATCTCTATCTCAAAATTAATCGGGTTCTAAAATTGAGAGGCTGGAATATCCTTTCCTAGTAGTACCCTTCGACCATTAATTAGTTTTCCGTGACAACGAAACGTTATCTTCTAATATTCACATAAAGTTATTTACCACAGAAGCACTGATTTACATGTCAATAGTTCAATATATAAACAGATGTCGAGATGAAATTTAGCAATGAAAATCACAGTAAATGAACCATCGACGTCAGACACATTCTCCTAATAGAAGGATTCTGACTTGAGGAAGTTATAGCATGCCAATTGTTTCATTTCTCCGCCTGCAGCTGGATCGAATTGGCATCGAAAGAAACTGCATGGGCAATCCAATATAAAATCATATTAACAAGTGATCAAGTTTTAAAACACTTCATACGTGTTTAGAAATGGTAATAATGTGAGCTAACGTACATAAGAAAAAACTCATATAATTGCAGAGTTTGAGAAACAAAGATTCATACCTTCCATCCATACCAAGAATGATAACAGTGTTCTTTTGGTGACCAAATGCAACAATGTAATGTGTATTTTCATGCAATCGGAACTGTGCCACTGACCATTCCGAGTGAAAGTATTTCGGCAATACTCCTAAACAAGGAAACAACTTCAGATAAGGGAAATATTTCTCTAATTTACACTAGAACCAAAGAAGAAACAGATGCTAACTAACTAAACACATCATTCTATTTGTGCAGCTACCTAATTAGAGGCATCAAACCACTAGGCTAACGAATTTGTTTGCAATTAATAAGGTAATCAATGGTTAATCTGATATGAAATAACTAATATGCAGCTCACCTTTCATAAAAGAAAGATGTGAATTTTGAGTTGGAGAATTTGGTTCTGATGCAGGGCGAGGTTTGTCATTTGCTGTCAATCCAAGATTAACCTTGAGGCTGAAAACATGAACAGTTCCCTTGTCACTAGAGACAGCCAACCATTGCATATCAGAAGAGAAAGCCAAACTATATATCTCTGCTCTATCAGCACCTCTTCTTACCTAATGTACCAAGAAAGAAGACCATTAGAAAGCATTGGAAGTGGAAAACAATGAATACGCAAAATTGTATACATGAATGACATATGCCCCAATAAACAAGCAATACAGAAAATCCTGAAGTCATAGTTCAGCAAGAGAGTTAAGATCCTATTTCGATAATTTACATTCCAGATACCTACACTTCAAACTGTAGCTACTAATGAACACAATTGCTTGTACTCATCAAGTGAAAAAAAAGGAATACTTCAACCATAACAAGACACTGATTTCAACAGCCTCAAGATGACACTCTATTTCCATCCTCCCATGGAATTCAGATAAATTAAGAAAAAAAATAGACATATATATTAGAGCAAAAGCAACTCCTTGAAACCACCCAAATTATTGATTTCTATTCAGCCAATAAAGGGGGGAAAATAACAAATTCATCAGCAATGGAAAGACAAATAGAAATGTTTATAGTTGCATTTTTACAGAAAAAAATTGTTCTTAACGAAATGAAGCAAATATTATAGCTGTTACTTGGGTCACATATCATGTTCTTGCATGTGAAGATGGTACAGGAAGTAAACGTGCAGTTGCTATATAGATTCTGTGTAATTACAGGGTGTAGATTGTAGTTATCTGTGTAGCAAAAAGTAGAGCCTACAACTTGTATAGTGGTGTGTTAACCATATTATAACTCTGAAGCTGTCATATTGTTTTTGTCTACAAACAATCATATCAAATAATGTAAAACATCATTTTTTTAAAATAGTAAAAAATTATATGACACAACAATGCAGACTCCTGCCAAATCTTGTTTTGTCAATAACTATTACAGGGAATAGTTTATTCAAAGGTAATCAAACACAACTGTTGCAAATGCTGCTTGCATACAACATTTGCATTGGCCTATGATCAGTGTTGACAGGCAAAACTGATGATTTTATGTATGTATTTGTTGACACACACACACACACACACACACACACACAAAAATTGCAAGTATGCAGGGAAATTCATCTTTCCTCCAAGTTAGGATACCACATCCTGACTTCCCAAATGGTACTCCACTCAACAGTTTGAGCCACAAAGCAAGGCAAATTGGCTTATATATTTTAAATCTTTGATTGAATCCAGTATTTCCTAATATTTTCTTCTTTTTAAGACTAATCAGTTTATAAAATACATAAAAAAATAGAAACTATAACAGCACATTTTATGAAATATCAGCATAAAAATACATCAATGTTATTGACTTAGGTCAATGGATACTGAATCTAGTAGCTATATGAAGTTTTAAGCATGACATATTTTATGAAATATTGGCATAAAAATACATCAACATTATTGATTTAAGTCAATGGATACTAAATCTGGCTAAGTGAAGTTTGAAGCACGAAACCATAAGCATTTTCCTTTTGAGCATAACCCATTGTAATAGGACAAAAACTAAAACCTTTATACTCGAATCCTACAGCATAAATATTCGTTAACAGTGTCATATTGGATTTGTTGAACCAAAGATAGCTCAAGACAATAGAAAATGCAAAGTATAGAATTTACCAGGTCAAAAGAGGAGATAAAAGAGTAAGAGCTCATTTTGAGTGCTTAAATTGGAGTAAAGAGAGACGTAAGGTAAGCATACTGAAATTCTAATGCTAAAATGGTATAGTCAGATTCAAAAAATTAAAATGAACCACAATGAAGCTGCAACACATATAATTAATGCATTGGAATCCTGGTCTCTTGATATATGTAGACAAGAAAGTAAATTGGTGGCAAACAATAGAATAACACAAAGAAGATAAGGGGAAAAAACCATATAAATGAGAACTTAATCCAATGTGAGGCCTTACTTCTTGAAGGAGAGTAGCATCGACTGTGCTGAATATCCTAACAAGGGTGCCCTTGGAGCTTGCAGTTGCAATCAACCTTCCATCCTGCGACAGAGCAAAACAAGCTATCCTTGAATCGTGTGCCATAATGAACTTCGTTCGCCTCGCTCCATAATGCTCCACCCTGACCTGCCCCTTCTGACCACCTGGGCAGACAAGCACCAGCGACCCCTGTTGCTGTGAAACAGCACACAACCCCTTGGGATTCGGCACAGTCTCAATCTGATGGATCAACTTAAGGTCCGCGAAATTATAGACGAATATCTTGTTGTCAAGAACCACAATAATTTTGTCCCTCCGGAGCCGGACGGCACGGACCTCCGAACGGAAGGAGAGCTCCCCGATGCACCGGCTCTGATGATCATCCCAGATCATGACCTTATTGGGCGGGTAGTTTGGGTTCGGCCCGCCGCCAACGAGAGCGAGGATGTTGCACCGAAATAGCATCTCCACCACGCCGATGCCCCTTCCATCAAAGTCCCGGCGGAAGATCTCGCGGAAAGGGTCACAGTTGTAGATCCGGAATCCCTTATCTGTGCCGACGGCGAAGCAACCATGGTCCTGGTTAAAAGACAGGTGGAGAAGCGACAACGCCAGCGTGGCGTCGTTTTCCGCTACCCTAGGAGGCGAGGTGGAGGACGTTGTCGCGGGGACTGGCTGCGGCTTCGGAGTCGTGGAGGCGGCTTCGAGGGAAGAATCCGATGTCGACTGGGAGGCCACATCCTCGAAAGATTCATCTAGTTTCGGAGGATCGCCGATGTTCGCCTCCTCCTCCTCCTCCTCCTCTGGATCGATCTGCGGGGGCCAGAAGGGATTAGGGTCGTCCACCGGCGGAGGGGCGGGCGAAGACGAGCCGGGACCGGTCACCGGATCCGAAGTCGAAGTCGAAGCGGAAGCATCTGAGGCGGTGGGCGAAGAAGAAGGAGGGATCGAGACGGAGGCCATGGTCGGAGCGGAGAGAGATCAGAAATTTTGACGGAATCGGAGGGGCAGAAATGACCGATGGCCGATAAAAAGTGGAAGCGGCCTGCGGAGGAGCGGAGCGCAATGTCAAGCTCGGCTTCGCGAATTCATCCCCACAAATACGCCTTGCCACGCTAGAAGATCATATTTTTACATTGACGCCCAAATGATAAAAGGAACTAAGGATGCTCCTTATCCGTAGATATGTTGGAAAAAGGTTTTCCACTGTACGATTTGATCATTTTTACACATTTATTAAATGTTTTATTGATTATCTTTAATGGAAGAATATTATGATTGTCCATGGATAGCTTCCTGTCTTTTCTTTTGGGTCATATTTTAATAATGTAAACAAATTGTTCGATAAAATTTTCGAGGTAAAATTCTAATTCCATCCTACTTAATTAATTAACTATTTTAATTTAATTTATTTAATCTATTGAGATAAAAATATTGTCGCATGGACAAAGCATATTCCGAAAAGAAAAAAAAATGTTAAGATTAAACATATAAAAGATTAAACATTTAAGACAAAATAAATAAAAAATATTACGGACCTGAAATAAAATTCTCTTAATTTTAGAGGAATCGTTCCGAGATATCCCAAGGTTATAAAAGTTTTTAAATACCTTTGAAATTGAAACAGCGACCTGACGACCTCACCAAAGTTCTATTTTGGGTCACTATTTTGCTATTATTACTCCTCGTAGAAGGAAACAAACGGAAATATGATTTGAATCTTCAATAAACAGAAACGCAAAGGAAATATGATGAGCAGAACGATCGAAAATAAAACAATGAATC